>PVHX01023090.1:0-26427 GCA_004024805.1 Geosciurus inauris
ACATTCTTGCTCTCACAGGAAGTCTCATGAAAGTGGGTGGTTTTAAGTGAACCTGGCACCTGCTCTGAATCTCTCTGGCTTCCAGTCTTACCACATGATCTCCTGCACTCCTGCTTCTGCCATTGCAATGCTCTGTACCATGAGGCCATCATCACATATCAGTGCCATGCTCTTGAGCTTCAAAAACTGTGAGCTAAATAAACTTCTTTTCTTTATGAAGTACTTAAACTTGAGTATTTGTTATAGCAACTGAAATCAGACTAAAATACACAGAATCTTTACTATGGGACCATGATTTATATTCATCCAGGTATGAGATGTTTTCTCACTTCTAGGTCTCCCATCCTCAACTATTTTTATTTGATCAAAATCAACATGTTGAAATCTGATTTCCTCCTGAAAAGTATATAAAATTTTTCCTTGGCCTCTAACCAACTGATTTGGATAGTAAAGAATGAGTGAAGTAGAAGTCAAGGGCTTCAGCTGTCTTTGATAGTGTGGACACCCCAGCAGGATGCTTTGCTGGAGGTGGGGTCCCTATTCACTGAGGCGTGTTTTTCATAAGCCCATCTCTATTTGGGGTTACAGCCTACTGCACATCAGTGCCGTCTCAAAGGCATAGGCATCTCTGGGTTCCAAGGTCTGTTATGAATGAATTTTTTAAAAAAATGCTCAAACATCTATGCACAAACGTACGTGACGTATGTGACATTTCTACATGGCAGATGCTTCAGAAATATTTATGATATTCAGTCAATGATTAATATTTATTGAAGAAGTACAATGGGTGAGGCATTTTGTGATGGTGTTGGGCTATCACTGGGCACAAAGTTGGCTCAGCCTCTGTCTCATGGAGTCTGCTGTGTCATTGGATGCTGGTGGCTTTTGCCAAGTATCTGATAGGAAGATTAACATCTGTCTTCTCTTTCCTTCTGCCTCTGTTTCTCCTTCCTCTGACCTCTGTGATTCTTCTGTAAGAAGCCTGTCTCCAAGAGGCAACCTGATGCAACCTGTGGCTTCCATTTCCTGCCTCCTCATACTTGCCCTGCTGTGTATGAATTATCCTTTCTTCTCATTTTCCAGTTCTGACTTATCCTCAGATAAATAGGAGTATGCTTGGCACAGCATATTAGAAATTCTGATACATTTTTTCCCTCTATTCCCTTGAGATCTAATTAAGGAAGTTTGGAGCAAGAGGTTTGGCATCAGGCTGCAGCTCTGTGATGTGGTAGCAAATCCACTCCCTGCCAGGCTCCTCCCAGTAGCCTGAGCCAAGTGATCCCCTCTCCTTGCTCTCCTCTTCCCTCCCTGTCTCTTCCCACCCCTTTCTTTTCCTGGAGAAGGAGTGGAGACTCCTTTCCTCTCCCTGGGGTTTTGTCCCCTTTTCTGAAGCCACAGTTGCTTTAAATATATTAAATTGTTGAACATTAAACAATAAAAAGTGGTGGACACTCTGCAAACTGGGCACCATCTGCCTTACAGAAAGTCATTTATATTCACTTTATATGTGATGCCATATACAGGGTTTGAAGTTTAGAGCTGGGTAAAGTCCATCATCTTGCAATGCTTGGTGGACAAGCTCCTTTGCTTTACATCAAGAAAGTGGGTTTCTGGAGGTAGTACACATCAAGACTGGTGATGGAATTCAAAACTGATGTTTTATCTTTCTACAACAAGAGGCAATCAAATGTATCTGAAAAGGAAAAGTCCTAGCTCAGTGCTTGAGGGAGGTTTAAGCTCTTCTCTGAATGGAAGATGTTTGTCTCCATCGAAATGTAGCTTCTGGTTTGTTTCTGTCATTGGGAGAAAAATTATGGTGGGATTTAGGGGCCTGAGAGCCTTCCTGTCCCCTTGGCGCCCAAAGGCTACCACTAGTGGCCTCTCAGGCTGTTCCCCTCAGAGTAACACCTAGAGGAGGCCTCACTCTAGAGTTTGTTGCTGTGTGACTTTCTGAGAAATCACCATCTCCTCTAGACAGAAGAAAGGGATGAAGCATGCAGTTTCCTCTGCAGAGATCTGCAAAGGTGGTGAGTAGATATCAGGGCAGAAGGGAAGGAGAAATTGAGTATTGAGAACAAATATGAAAAGGATCAAAAGAATGATGGTGCAAGATGAGAAAGACAAAGGGCAGAGAGGGGAAAGGAAGTGAGTAGAAAGAGAGGGAGAGATGGAGAGATTGATGGGGGCAGAAAGAGAAGAGAAGGGGAGGAGGAGAAAGAAGTGGGGGAAAGAAAAGAAGAAGTAGAAATGTAGAATAACCACACAAAAGGACAAAAGGGGTAAAAAGAAGGAGAGACAGAAACAAACACAAATACATGTACACAGAAGTAACATCAAGAAACAAGCATGGAATAAAATATGACAGTTATCAAATTATTGTGGTTTTCAATATGCACAGTGTTGTTATTGTCAAAGAAATCAAAACATTATTTATTTATTTATTGTGATGACTAGATAATTTCACACATAAGTAAAACATTGAAAATAAACTCAACAGGCCCAAATGCTTACTCTTTTCCACTAGATTATTGAAAAATAAATAAGTCAATAATTCATTTGCCATGGCCACACTTTTCCTTGCACATCACTCACCCTTATTTTTCATGTTAGAGTTCCCTAAATATCTGATTTTAGGACCTTTTTTGTTTACTGTTTTGTTCTTCCTCTTCTTCTTCTTTTTTATTCTCCTTTTTTAAAATATATATTTATTTTGTTGTTTCCCCAAGTGTATTTCAAGATGAAGTGCCTGAGAAAGGGATGAGCGGAGACTCTGGCACAGAAGATTTTTGGGTAAGACAGCTTACCTCTTATTGACACATCTTCTTAGCAGATATTTCTGGGGTAGAGAGGAGGAAGCAAACAGGTAATAAGAGTGTAGCTGTAGCTCTATTAGAGCATAAGAATTAGCAAACAAAAGCTATGCCACAACTTTTGGTTCTTCTTGGGCTTCTCAAAAGTACCATTTGGCCCAGTGTAGTGGCTCAGACTATTAGAGGACAGACAGATATGAATGGTGGGAACCTGAAGTTAAGAGAATAATTCCATAAAATGGGCCTACTGTGCTGACCCCCTTTTTTCCAAGAAACAATTTAACTGCAGCTCTACTTGGCCTCAGTGAACAGGATATGTCACATTTCTTAGCAAACTACCTGTTCACTGCAGGAGAAATATAGACCCAAAATAATGTTGATAAGAGGAACCCAAGTTACCCTGAAGGAAGAGACCTTTATGACCAGATCCTGAAACTCTGGAAGATAAGGATAGTTCCTTGTAACCATAAAATCTATAAGAATGTATGGTTAAGAATCCAATATAACCAGTTAGCATGGGCCAAGGTGACCTAGAGTTGCCATGATAGTGGGAACTTGAAAGTCTGATGTCACCCTGCCATCAGTCAAAAGTCAAGAAGTGGACCTGAGTGGGACTCTCTGGAATCTTCTCTGGGATCCCCAACAAAACTAGAGTGCAGGAGAGGCACATTGTATCTCTCTTCACTGAAAGAACCCACCCTTTCCCTTGACTGTGTCCCTATTCTCTTTTCCCTATCCCTTCAATAAGTTCCTTCCTGTTATTCTGAGCAACATGTCTGAAATCTTTCAATTTTGTCACAAGAATTAGGGTTTGAAGGGAGTTTTCTTGTTGCCTCAAGAAGACCCAGCTGTTTCTTGGAAGGTCCAGCTCTGTACAAGACCAGTAATCTGAGTGATTTAGGAAGCTGAGGCAGAAGGATCATATATTAGAGGCTAACCTGGGCAACTTAATAAGATTCTGTCTCAAAATAAAAAAATAAAAAGGATTGGGGAGATAGTTCAGTGGTCGAATACCCCTGGGTTCAATCTCCATTAATTATTTTTTAAAAAATGTACCATCTGATAACCAAAGATATTTATATTCCTATTCCAGCCATTCTCATATGTCTTATATACTCCCCACATCATGATAGTTTTGTGAATCAAGGCATAAATTACTTTTGCAATTCAGCAGCTGATCCATAGCAGGAGTTTAATAGATATTGACTACTCACTTAACTAGGATAACTGAGACCTAAAGAGATTAAGAAAAAATTAAACATGTAACATCATATATACAATTATTGTAGCTGGCAATTGTGGCCCCTCCCATGAGATCACTTTACTCCTTGTGCTACTGTGAACCTAATTTGAATCCAATCAGTTGAACTAGGATTTCTCTCGACTTTTCAATCTGGGGGTTGATAGGATGGTGGCTCAATGCCTGTGACAAACAGAACTACAAAGATTCAAGTTCTTTCCTCAGAGCTCCTCACAGATTTGTTACACTGTCAAAATCTTTAATGCCTTTAAACATTTGCCTGTGTGTGTGTGTGTGTGTCTGTATGTGTGTGTATGTTCCAACATGTTGATTGTTTTGGCAGCAGGATTAATCTGATATAGGTTATTCTGCCATTATCTGAAGCTTATTTAATAGAGTAGAATTTATTCATTTCCAATTCCCTTTCTTTTATGGTTAGTGCCTTTAGTGTCCTGTTGAAGAAAGATACCTATGTTAAAGTTATGAAGATATCTTCATTGCTTATCTTTGCAATCCATCAGGTACTGTTTTCTCTTATGGTGTGATATAAGTGAGGAATGTGTATGTGTACATGTGTGCATGCACACACACACAAACTTACACTGTCTAAATACAAGTCATTGGAAACACTGTTTGACTGTAGTGCTGTTTTTGTCACAAACTAGGTAATCTTATATGCATGTGCTTGTATCTGGATTTTACATTTTATCCCATTGTTTAGTTTGCTCATTCTTAAGTCAATAGCATATTGTCTAAAATAATTTAGTCTTATGACTTGATGACTGGTTGTATCTTTTAATTTTTTGTATTCTTCAGGATAATCTCAACTATTCTCAGTCATGTGCTTTCCTATAAGAATTTTAGACACAGCTCATTAACTTGCATAAATAATGCTGTCATTTTCATTGCAGCTGTATCAAATCTATGAATTAATTTCGGTTACAAAACTTAGATTTGCATTCTTGGACCTCTCCTCCCTTTTGGGCCAGTTTATGGAAGAAGAACTGGCATATCTGTTCCCAGTACTGAAATGGAAAGAGAGGGCTGCATTTTAGCACCAGTGAGATCATCTGGATGAGGACTGAGATCTCTGGGACTTTGGGCATTTGCCATGGTCACACATTCTTCTAAGGTCTCTCTTCTTCCTGCTATCTTTTCCTTTCCATTTGCCAGGCGTGGCAAAACAAAATTTGAATCATTTAGCACAACATCAAATTGGCTCAACCAGCTTTCCAAAGCCATTCTGAAGCCTTTCGTAGAAGTATAAAATCGTCATTTTTGAACCCTTTATAAAATGTTTATGATGAGAAGAAAGATAAGACTTAACCCCAGAGTTAAGTTGCTATATGAGTTATTATCTTCTTTTGGAATATCTATAAAAGGACCCTTTCCTGTCCCTTCACTACCTATCCATGTTGCTAGAGTTGTGCACTCTGCTTCATAAGTTTGCTGTTTTAATGTTTCTTCTCAGCTTCCTCACTGGTTGGATAGTCACATGTATGGGGAGCTCCCAGGACATCATGAAAGGCACACAGATGGTAGCTGGAGGAGAAAAGATGGGAGAGAAAAAAGGTGGTCCTTTCTCCTTAGTCACAAGTGTTCTTATTTAGGAAAAACTGTGGTTTTTCAATTGAGTATTCACTTGGCCAGTCTCTACCCACTTCTTGCTGGTCTTAAGCAATTACCAGGCAGTTCTTCCCTCAGTAGTCAGTAAATTAATTGCTCTGTACCGTGTAGTTTTCAGATCTGCTTCTTGAGGCTTGTGATCCTACCATCCTCTTCAGTTTTCTCAACACATTTCAGTGACCTGAGACAGTCTTGCAGTTTCTGTCTTAAATTCTACTCTACCCATCATAAGCACATAATTGAATGATTATAACTACTCTAGACACGTAATTCACATGCAGATGAACTTGTCCCCAGGAAGGTTTGTACATTTTAACAAGTGATTAGCAATTTTAATAGCTAGCTCTCCACTTGGAAGCTCCCTGTGTTTAAAGGAGACTGACAGATAAAAATCAATCTCAACAGAAAGACTTGTGCCTTTTCCCAAGGCAGTTTGCATCTTTCCAGGCACTCAGAACTCATATTTTATTCCTTGAAGTAGAGGATTTTCTCTGATACTTTTTATTAAACCTGGGTGCTTGTTGATCTGCTAAACATTCAGGTTAGTAGAGTTTGAAACCTCCATTGTCAGAGTCAACTGTGCCTAAGGGTTATAGAAAGTCAGTATGGAGATGTAGGGTCTGCAAGGCAGGCCCAGAGTCAGCACAGTCATCAAAAGGTCCACTATTGCTGCACAGAGAAACACATAGGAAGTGCTTAATAAATGAGAGTGGTTTCTGTTGGTGGTGATATTATTGAGTAGTCAGAAGGGTGGGATTCAAAGCAGCATGGAATTAGAGTTTGAAAGCTGAGTTCCAATCCTGGATTTGCCTTCCTACCCTGCAATTTCTTCATAAACTGTATTCACAAATAACTGCTTCTCAAGGTTATCATGAAATTTAACGATGTAGCTTATGTTAAGTGTGCTACTTGGTGTCTGGTCCAGTGAGAACCAGTTTTTCAAAGTCCCCTTGGTAGGAAGTAATTCATTTTTATTCTAGAGTGATGTCAGACAGTATGGGGGAAAACAATCTCTTATTCTAAGATTCTCTTAGCTATTCAGATGTTATAAAAACAGTTTTCATCACTCAGAAATACGTTCTTTTGGTTTGATAGCAGCAGTTTGAGGACAATGCTACCTCTGTGGAAATAGAGCTGGGCCTTTTTTTTTTTTTTTTTTTTTGGTACTGGAGATTGAACTTAGGCACTCAAACACTGAGCCACATCCCCAGCCCTATTTTGTGTTTTATGTAGAGACAGGGTCTCACTGAGTTGCTTAGTGCCTTGCCTTTGCTGAGGCTGGCTTTGCACTCAAAATTCTCCTGTCTCAGCCTCCTTAAGTGTTGGGATTACAGGCTTGCACCACCGCACCTGGCTAGAGCTGGGCCTTTCATTGTGTCAGGTTTGGTTGAGTTTCTGATGAAGTTAGAACGTGAGCTATAAGTACTTGTATATCAAATGTTTCTGTGAATAAGGTAAACTTGCAAAAACTACCTGGTTGTTTCTAAATATCCAACTGCTTTGCCTTACATAGATAAAATATACGGAGTTGTTTCTTACTAGTTTTGATACTAAAAGAGAAGTTGTGAAAATGTGAGCCTATGAAGTTAGGTCCTTTCTCCCCACCCAACTAGTCACCACATCCATGGCCAAGTCTGTGTTTCTCATTTCCTTGTGTGAATAGCTCAGAGCCTGAGTTTCCAAGCTCATAGAGCCCATCTACCACTGTGTGCACTGAGTAATTGGTAACTGAAACCCTCCTGAACTCTTTTTTCTCCTCTCTTCTATTCCACCCTTGATTTCTCATTAACTACCAATCACCCTCAGGCCTCTCCATGTATCTTTCTTCCCATGGGTCCCTCTTTTCTGCCTTAGGATTGAAATGTTTAATCAGAACTGTAGGGGAAAGAAGTGTGGCTTTGCTCTACCTTCTTATGTTTTTTGACTAGTCTAAAAATTAAATCGACATTTGACAGATCCACAGGAAGAAAACAATTTTAATTGTATACATATGCATGGTAGTCCCACCAAACATGAGAGCTGAAAAAGTGTCAGATAATAGATGTTTATACCACATCCTGAGCTACAGAAAAGAATAGGGACCTGGAGTTTCTTGGGTGGTAGAGACAAGTTATGGGAGGGTAAGGGAAAGAAATACATGGTGAATAAAAATACCTTGTTGTACTGATAAAATTTCTCAGGTATTAAAAGTTGGAGTACCTGCCTTCCTGATATCATACTTTTATCTTTTCCCTTGTTGCAATGGGGATTAAATCCAGGGCCTTGCACATGCTAGGTCAATGCTCTGCAACTAAGCTACATCACCAGCCCTTTTTAAATTTTTTATTTTGAGACAGGGTCTTGCAAAGTTGCCAGGGTCATTATTGAACTTGTGACACTCTTGCTTAGATCTCTCAGGTAGCTAGCTGGATGTGTGCCACCATTCTAAACCTGATACCATATTTATCTAATGTAGATTTCCATTAAGATGTAAATTTCCTTCAAAACATGGCAGCTTTCAGAGCTATACCTATACTGCAGTTTCTAAAGTTCAAGATATGACAAAGATGTAAATTTTATGGTAGCATATTCTGTTATCCTGCACAGTTATACTTTCGGGTGGTTTACCCTAGGTCCTGAGAGAACAAAACTCTTGGCATAATTAAAGCCCCTCCTATCCCCAGGGCATCATGAGATCCTGATAAATCAGCCTTTTTGACAGTTCTAGGGAGCAAAAGAGGTAAGAAGAAAAGTATGCATGTGTTTTCACACATATAACCTTGAGTTCAACTTAGCATCATTGAAAATGCTATGGCGTTTGGCAAAACATTGTTTTTTAATAAGAAAAAAATGAGAAATTGTACACCAAATCACAAGTTAACCAGCCCATCTCCAAATCTACCTTTTGACACTTACATTATTTAGTTTATGTGCAGTCTGAAGTTTGGGAGACAAAGACTCAGACCTCAGACCACACCCTATGTCTCAGACCTCAGCTACAGCTGTTCAGGAGCATATGAGCTCCTGTGGACAAGGACCTTTTCTTGAGAGCTCTGTTAACCATTGTTTCTATTTGGTAAGTAGTTGGCAAACATGAGAACAAGTGCTTTGTGTGACAAGAATCATAGGAAGTGGATATTGTTGAGTCCTTTCTAAAATCAAGGACACTGTAAGTAAGTGACTAACTGACATAGCCAAAGTCACATAGGCAGGAGTCAAGCCAAGTCTCTATTATATCAGTAACAGTGCACCAGATCTCAGAGCATTTGGTTGTCAATGTTCAGATGAATGAATGAATGAAATAATGAATAACTAAAGGAGGAGGGTATTGGGAACAGAGCATGATAATTTATCAGTGTGGCTATCCCAGGTGGGGAACTCCATGCTGATTGATTGACAACATGTGCGAAGTGTCCTTATCCAAGTTCTTGCTCCTCTCCTGCTATTCTTGCCTCTGTGCACAGACAATTTGGATGGTTGTGATCTATTAATTCTCCATGTAGCAGAGCTTATATGGGTGGATTTTTTTCCCCTTTAAGCTTCTCTGAAGCTCTTTTAGTACAGAAGCTCTAAACTCTTGGTAGCCTGTCTGTTCTAGACCAGTTTCCATTACTGGCTCTGGATATGGTACTAGTCTAGAATGAGGACTAACTGCTTTGGGGTTCACATAGTTCAAGAAGAGATGAGCTGTCCTTTAAATAACCCAGACAAATGAAATCAGTGGGAGAAATACTTGCTCACATTTGTGCCATCATTAGTCTTCCTAGGGAAGAAGAGAAAGGCAGGTGTGTGAAAAAAACGTACTTCTGTCTAGATGTGGTCAGGAATTTGCTTTTCCTCTATGACTTGGTAAGAGGAATAACAAACACTCTATGTTCCATATGGAACTATGCTACCCACCAAAAAAAAAAAAAAAAGAGTGGACAAGGGCTCTTCTGTTGCTCCACTATGCCTTTTCTGTGACTCCTCTTTGAACTCATTGCCCATGGCTTGCACTTTTTGATTTTCTTTTTCAAATTTGTTCTGTTTAGTTATACCTGACAGTAGAATGTATTTTGACATATTACACACACATGGAGTATAACTTCCCATTCTTGTGGTTGTACACTGGCCTTGTATTCATGTATTAACATAGCGAATGAATGTCCAGTTCATTCTATTGTCTTTCTCTCCCTTACCTTCATTCCACTTTGTCTAACACAAAGTATTTCTATTCTTGCTCCCCAGCCCTCCTTATTCTATATTAGCATCCCCATCCCCAGAGAACATTTGGCCTTTGGTTTTGGGGGATTAGCTTATTTCACTTAGCAAGATAATCTCCAGTTCCATATATTTACTAGCAAATGTCATAATTTCATTCTTCTTTATGGCTGCATAATATTCCATTGGGTATATATACCACATTTGCTTTATCCACTCATCTGTTGAAGGGCACTGAGGTTGGTTTCATAGCGTGGCTATTGTGAATTGAGCTGCTAAAACATTGATGTGGCCACGTCACTATAGTATGCCAATTTTAAGTCCTTTGGGCATATACTAAGGAGTTAGATACCTGGGTCAAATGGTAGTTCTATTTCAAGTTCTTTGAGTAATCTCCATACTGCTTTCCAGAGTGGTTGCACCAATTTGCAGTCCCACCAGCAATATATGTGTACACATTTTCCCCCACATACTTCCCAATGTTTATTGTTTTTTTTTTTTTTTTTTGGTACTGGAGATTGAACTCGGGGGCACTCGACCACTGAGCCACATCCCCAGCCCTATTTTGTGTTTTTTTTTTTAATGTAGTTTAGTTGCTTAGCACCTCGCCATTGCTGAGGTTGGCTTTGAACTCGCGATTCTCCTGTCTCAGCCTCCCTAAGTACTGGGATTACAGGCTTGAGCCACTGCACCCAGCTCAACGTTTATTGTTATTTGTATTCTTTATAATTGTCATTCTGACTGGAGTGAGATATGAAATTTCAGTGTAGTTTTAATTTTCATTTCTTTGATTTCTAAAAAGTTGAACATTTTTTCATATATTTGTTGACCATTCATATTTCTTCTTCTGAGAAGTGTCTGTTTAGTTACTTTGCTCATTTATTGATTGGCTTATTTGTTTTTTGGTGTTAAGTATTTTGAGTTCTTTGTATATCCTGGAGATTAATGCTCTTTCTGAAGTGCAGGTGGCAAGGATTTTCTCCCATTCAGTAGGCTCTCTCTTTATATTCTTGATTCTTTCATTTACTGGGAAGAAGCTTTTCAGTTTGATACCATATCATATATTGAATCTTGATTTTATTTCTTGTGCTTTAGGAGACTTGTTGAGGAATTTGGTTCCTAAGCTGACATGATGGAGAATTGAGCCTTCATTTTCTCGTAGTAGGTGTAGGGTCTGTGGTCTAATGCCTAGCTCCTTGATCCACTTTGAGTTGTGTTTTATGCATGAGAGATAGGGGTTTAATTTCATTTTGCTACATATCAATTTCCAGTTTTCCAAGCACCATTTGTTGAAGAGGCTTTTTTCCAATGCATGCTTAGGGCACCTTTGTCTAGAATGAGATAGCTATATTTATGTGCTTTGTCTCTGTTTCTTTTATTTTGTACTATTGATCTTTATGTCTATTTTGGTGCTAATGCTATGCCATTTTTGTAACTATAGCTCTGTAGTATAATTTAAGGTCTGATATTGTGATGCCTCTTGCTTCACTTTTCTTGCTAAAAATTACTTTGACTATTCTGAGTCTCTCATTTTTCCAAATAAATTTCATAATGCTTTCTCTATTTCTATGAAAAACATCACTGGATTTTTAATAGGAATTAAATAAATTAGCATAGCATTTTGGGTAGTATGGCCATTTTGACAATATAATTTCTGCTTGTCCAAGAACATGGAAGATCTTTCCATTTTCTAATGTCCTCTTCAATTTCTTTCTTTAGTGTTCTGTAGTTTTCATTGTAGAAGTATTTCACTTCTTCGATAGATTGACTCACAATTCTTTTCTTTTTTTCCTTCTTTCTTTCTTTCTTTTCTTCCTTCCTTCCTTCCTTCCTTCCTTCCTTCTTTCCTTCCTTCCTTCCTTCCTTCCTTTCTTTCTTTCTTTCTTTCTTTCTTTCTTTCTTTCTTTCTTTCTTTCTTTTTTTTGAGGCTATTGTGAATGGACTATTCATATTCTTTTAATTTTGTTTTTCTATCTAATTGCTCTGGCTAGGGTTTTCAGGACTATGTTGAATAGAAGTAGTGAAAGAAGGCATCTTATTTTCTTTCATACCTTGGTATGTATTATTTCAAGTCCTCCTTCCTATCTTTGAGGATATGGGCTGAGAAGTCAGCTGAGATCTGGATTGGTTTCCCTCTAAACATGACTGGTTGTTTTGCTCTAACAATCTTTAAAATTCTTTTATTGTTTTGTATTTTAGGCATTTTCATAATAATGTGTTTTGGTGTGGGTCTGTTGTAATTTTGTATATTTGAGGGTCCTATAAGCCTCCTGTATTTGATTTTCCATTTCATTTCTTAGGTTTGGGAAATTTTCTGATGTCACTTTTGAAAATATCATCATTCCTTTGATTTTTATCTCTGAACCTTCATTTATCCTGATAAATTGTAAATGTGGTCTTTTCTGGTTGTCCCATATTTCTTGGAAGCTCTGTTTATGGTCTCTTAACATCTTTTTCCCATGGTCAACTTTATTTTTATTTTTATTTTTTGGATACTGAGGATTGAACTCAGGGGCACTCGACCACTGAGCCGCATCCCCAGCCCTATTTATATAGAGACAGGGTTTCCCAAAGTGCTGGGGTTACAGGCATGCACCACCACGCCCGGCTGAACTTTATTTTTAAGATTATATATTTTGAGCCAGGCACTTTGAAAGTCTGAGACAGGAGAATTGTGAGTTCAAAGCCAGTCTCAGAAATGGCGAGGCACTAAGCAACTCAGTGAGACCCTGTCTCTACATGAAACACAAAATAGGGCTCAGTGTTCGAGTACCCCTGAGTTTAATCTCCAGTACCAAAAAAAAAAAAAATTATATATTTTGTAGCCAGGTGCAGTGATGCACACCTGTAATCCCAGCACTTTTGGGAAGCTGAGACAGGAGAATCATGAGTTCAAAGCCAGCCTCAGCAATGGTGAGGCACTAAGAAACTCAGTGAGACCCTGTCTCTAAATAAAAAACACAAAATAGGGCTGGGGTTGTGGCTCGGTGGTTGAGTACCCCTGAGTTCAATCCCCAGTACCAAAAATAATAATTATTATATGTTTTGTTTTCATTGCCTAAAACTGTTTTCCAAGTGTTCTAGTCTGTTGGTGATGTTTTTCATTAAGTTTTTAATTTAATTTAATTCCTTCATTTTGAAGATTTTGCTTGATTTTTTTTTTCAAAATCTCTATGTCTTTAGTGAGGTGGTCTTTCACTTCCTATATTTTCTCTTTGACTTCACTCCTTACATCACCCTTGACCTCACAGATCAGATTAGCTATGTACATTCTAAATCTCCTTTTCTTACATTTTTTTCACTATGGTATCAATAGATTCTGTCATTGAAGTATCTTGGTTTGTTTGGGGTGATTTGTTCACTTGCTTTTCGATATTATTTGTGTGTCTGCTTATCTAACACCATGGATCTGAGGTAGTAGAGATTCTATCCTGTGGTTTTATTGTATCCCTGAAGGTTTTCAGTACCTCAGCATACAGGGCAGATGAATAATAACAACGACCAGTGCAAACAATATACAGCATTAAACCAATGACCTCTACAATATTGTCAGAATAAATGAAAATTATATGATCAGTTATTGCCTACAATAAAAATAGTAAGTTAGCAAAAGGGTTTACAATTTCCAGTAATGGACAGGGACAGAGCAGACATGATATAGGATGTGATGATAGTGAGGAAGGAAGAATGAAGATAGAAATAAAAAATTAAAAGAAGAGTGAAAAAGACAACAATAGGGATTCACTGTTAGCAGAAGAAAAGAGAGAAATAGAATCAATGAAAACAGATAATTCAAAATATATATATAGTACACATTTTTAAAAATTAAAAAAAATAAAAGAATACAAAACAAAGCAAAGATATATTTATCACACATCCTAGTCCTCAAAAGACTGATCCATGAAAAATCCTAGAAATGAGAAAAAACAAATAGACCTGAAGATGTGTAAATGTTCATGAACCATTAAGGTCATAATTAAACAGAGAGAGAGAGAGAGAGAGAGAGAAGGAAAACAAGGAAAAGATATCTACAAAAAGTTAAAAAAAATTGTTTCTATTCAAGTTTGAAAGATTCTCAGCTTCCCTTCTCAGCACTGTTAGGTGGGTTGGTCTGGAGTATGAATCGTGCTGTACCCTCAGGGTGGGGTTGCTAGAGACAGAGGTAATGCCATAGGTGTAACTCCTGGTGGTGGGGTTTAGGTTTAGGTAGGCTCCAAACTCTTTGCTGAATGTCAGTTGATCTGGAGATTTTAAATCAGCACACCTCCAGGGCCCAGCAATTGCTGGTGCATGCTGGATGATTGCACCCTAGTAATCTCCCCTGGGTTCCGCTTGCGTGGTGGAGGAGCCAATTCTTAGCACACTATGTCATCTGCAGCCCCATGTTTTTTGATCTTAGGTTTGATCTCCAAACTCAATCTCTCCTATCCCTGCCCTTTCAAAACCCTGGCCAGGTGTGTCTCTCCCTGCTAGTCCTGCAAGCATCTGGATTGTTGGGGAGAAGGAGAGCTGGGTGGGTTTCCAAGACCAGTTGACCTTTGTGTAAAACTCTCTCCACAGCTGATTTTTCTCCTGGTCAGTTAGGCACATTCTATTTCAAGTATTATGTCTTTACTGGGCTTATATTTGGGGCCAAACTCGGATTTTTGGGGAATCAGCTTCCTCTGCTTCCAGCCCTTGTGCTGCAGCTGCAAAATGATTCCTTCCTCTGTCCTCCACACACCACCAGGAGAGATTTTGGTGTTTCTTTCCTGTAGAAGAATATGGATGCTTTCAGGATAGTTAGTCAGTGTCTTTGATCACTAAACTCTACCATACCTCAGTCCTCTTAGAAATACAGGTTCCTTTAATTCCCTTATCCCTCCACTTCGCTTGTGGAAGGATCATTCTTCCTGGTACCTCTGGCTATGGCAGTGGTTGTGGCACTGGGGATTTCTTCCTTATTTTATTATATCCAACATCCTGAGTCCCTGATCTGCTTTGAGTGTCTAGTATTAAATTCCAGTAAAGCACCCTCCTCTACTTTTTTTTTCCCACCAATCTTACTGAGATGCTACCTGTCCACTTTCTTGGTTTCGCACCATGGAACAGCCATGAAAGCAAACTTTTGTATTCTACAATTTTGAAACCACCACTGGCCTGCACTTCTCTACCAAAATATTGGGAGAGAGATTGAATGCAACAGCAAAAGCAGGTGGAAGTACAGGGCCCAACCCAGGTAAGAAAGTTACCTGTTGTTATAGTTAAATGATGCTGTGTAGCAGTTGACCTCAAAACTTAGTTACTTACAACAACTGATGTTTTCTTATAAGGCATGGCCAGACAGGCTTTGGGGTAGAACTTCAAAAGGTGATTGTTCTGATCCTATGACATTGAAAGAGGTCAGCAAATGTATTCAGTTGGACAATGGCCTGAACTTGAGGGTCCAAAGAGGCTCTACTCATATCCCTGGCACCTTGCTGAGGACAGAGCACTGGGCATATATGGAGAGTTGATGAAGAACTTACATATGGCCTCTCCATGTATCTTAGGATTCCAGAGAGGAGGATGAGTGATGTTAGAATGAACATTTTGAGAACAAGTGATATCACACACATAAAGTACCTGAAAATATGGGCAAAGAAATGGGCATATTGTCACTTCTACCATATTCTATTTGTTAAGCACTCTCAGAGTCTGCCCATGACCATCAGAAGGGGGCCTCTCAAATGAGAATATTATACAAGAATTTAAAGCTTCCTCTAAATTCACTCAACCTGATTTTTTGAGAAAGTAAACCAAAAAAAGAGGCACAATTAATAAAGTGACCATGTGCTTAGAGTTTAATCTGTGGACTGACCTTTTTACAAAATATTTTTTTAAAATATTTTTTAGTTAGACATGGACACAGTGTCTTTATTTTGTTTAGTTTTATGTGGTGCTGCGGCTCGAATCCAGTGCCTCAAGCACTCTGCCACTGAGCTACAACCTCAGCCCCTGTGGATTGACTTTTTATTTCTAGAATTTGTTCTGTTTTCAGTGCCTGAAGTGTCTCCACTGGGACAAAAAGAAAAGAGCCAGTTTGGCTGATATTTCATGGTGTAATCATCTAGAGATAGTGCTGAGTATTCACCACTTTCAAAGTGCCATGTAGAATATTTGAGGGATAAAATAAATGCCTTGTCCTAAAGATCCTGATACTCTAGTGAGGGAGAACTCAGGTGACAGCTGATGTAACTTCAGGATGGGCTAAATAATGAGTTGTCATGGATGCAAACCATATTTTTTCCATTATTCCAAGACCATATTCCTAACTGCAATTGTAGATATTGGATTCCAAATCCTGTATCTGGCCCACATACTAAATTATTTGAGAAAGCTCATTCATCAACTCAAGGCCATTGTCTAACTCACAATATGACCTCTTTATTTTATGGCCCTGTTCTTCCTCTATAAGCTCTAGTAATGACCTCCTGCCATGGCCTCACTCCTGCCTCCCTATTGGACTCTGTCTATATGGCAACAGGGCCCAGGTAATTTCACCTTCCCAGATGAATTTGACAGGTAAACTTATGGATTACCACTACCTATTGAGAGTGAGGAAATAACTGTTCCTGGAACCTGGACTTAGGGGTTTGGAGGCTACATATACCCTGGGCTTATGGTGTCTGGACTTCTGGCACATTCCACTGGAAACAGTGAGTTAAGGTGCCATGAACCACAGTTTCTAGAGAGAAAAGGATATGTTCACTGTGTAGACCAAATAGGAAGGATTTCTATATCCTGGAGGACATCACATCATTTTAAAAATTTATCTTTAGCTCTAGTAAGGATTTTTCCCCCCAAAGAAACAAGCCTCTGGAAAGAAATAGTCTGTAAATGAAGATGCAGCTGACACTGAACTTCTAAATATGGACAGTATCATCAGTGTATCTCAGGGGCAGAAAGTGACCCTGGCAGACAAAATAGGAAGGGGAAGGAGCGGCAGGGGAAGGCAGCATTTCTCAGAGGGCAGGCAGTGATGCCTCAGAAGCATGAGGGAAATGTAGTCAGCACAGAGGCCCTCCGAGATTTGCTTCAGGCCACAATAGACCAGAGCCCTTCTTGAAATATTATTCCCCACAATCTTCCTCTATAGTTGATAGAATCATTTCAAAGTGCTAGAACATCTGCAACTCACTAGTTACTGAAATAAAAATAGTCTTCAATTCTCACTCCTCTTCTTGGAGATTTGCCGATCACCACCCAAATCTGAGGAAGCAAAGCTGGCCACACTTCCCCTGAGACATATGGATCATTACCAAGTACAGAGAGAAGATAGTCTTGTGATATTTCCAAATAAACATCAAATAAATTAGCCAGCCCAGAGGCTTTTGTAGCAGCAAGAATCCCTACAGAGGACAAGGTGTCTCCCCAAGTACTTTCATGACCATTGACCAAAATGATCTGGCAATGAACCTTGACATATCATGAGGAACCAGACTTGATCACATTGAAATATATAGGCCAATAGCATTGTGTTTTTTCCCATTTTTTTTTTCAAAACTTCATGGAGGGAAGTATTGAGATGTATGAGGACTGGGCTAATGAAATAAAAGAGCCCATGCTTGAAATGTGAAAAAAACCACTCTCCTTTTTCTTTCTTATGTGGTCTCACATTCCAGAACAGCCTGAAGTCCCTTGAAGGCTTCCAGAAAGGTAGGATTCCAAGGGGATTCTCCTGAGTGGCCCCTGTTTGTGTGAGGGAGACAAGGATGTGGAATGGACCAGGAAAAGAAAAGATAAAAATGCATGAAGAGGGAGGGAAAATCATGGTAGAAAATGATAAAGTACATCAAGGGGCAAGGTAGGAAACAAAAGATCTGAGAAAAGAAGAATAAAGAACAATATTGTACGTCTGGGGTGGTGATGGTGGTGGGTAGAAGATGTCAAAGAAAGTGTTTCAAAGATTCAGATGAAGCCAGATGTGGTAACCCAAGCCTGTAATCCCAGCATTTAGGGAGGCTGAGACAGGAGAATTGTGAGTTCAAAGCCAGCCTCAGTGATAGCGAGGCACTAAGCAACTCAGTAAGACCCTGTCTCTAAAGAAAACACAAAATAGGGCTGGGGATGTGGCTCAGTGGTCGAGTGCCCCTGAGTTCAATCTCCAGTACCAAAAAAAAAAAAAAAAAGATTCAAAAGAATAAAACATTCTGGAAGGCAGAAATGAAGAAAATGGATGTGAGTCTGCAAAGAGGACTGGCCAGAGGGTGAAAGAGGAAGAAATCTGAGCTGAAGGCTGGGAAAGGGATGGTGGATGTTGCATCTGTGAGCAGGCATGGAGGGTATGGCCTTGGCCAGGTGGAGCAGGACTCTGCTCTGTCTTCTGATAGTTTCACTTGCCCATCAGCTCAGAGATCTTATGGCTGGATTAGATGGTTAAGGTTAAAACAAGTGGGATTTTCCCTCTTCTGGTTTCTGGTCAACTCCAACCCCAGGCTAACAAGCCTGCATTTTTAGTACCTAGGGATGAGTTGACTCATAGGTGCTATTCTCAGAGCCAGGAGAGGAAAGCCAGATATTGAGAGAGGTGGTGGCATCAGTAGAGGGAGGCTGGCTGTTCTATGTGTGCACCAAAAGATAATGGGGTCTGGGTGTTCATGGCGTGTGTGTTGGGAACAGAGACTGTCTACAGGCCTTTAAGTCCTGGCTTACTCTTGCTTTGCAGGCAGTGTTCTCTCTTGCTGTCTTCTTGCTTCCAAAGGAGAGCCACAATCAGAATGAGTGATCTGGGTCTTATAGCTGAAGACTCTGGATTTCCATTCCCTACCTCCAGGAATTCAGAGAAAGAATGGGAGGGGACTGGAGCCACCCATCCCTCAGTGGTTCTGTGGAGAGCACTGCATTCACAGCAAGTAAGAATAGCTGCTGAAATCCAACTGATGGATACTGGGAGTCCAGACATTAAAAGAAGAAACTTCAGGGTTAACTCTTTCTGGATTTGGAGCTAGAAGCTCCATGTTCAAGTCTTATATCTGCCTCTTACCAGTGAGGTGACTTTGGTCACATAACTGACTTCTGTGAGCCTTGTTATCTTCACCTACAAAGTGGAGATGCAATGCTCACCTTGCAAGTTCACTGTGAGCATCAGAGCAAGTGGATGTCCTTGATCAACTGGAATTCTGGTGTCTAGTGGGTTGATACAGGAAGAAGGCCAGTATGTATGGCTGTTACAAAGAACCTAATAACCATATGGTCACGTGCTTCATATGAAGGTAATTTCAGTCAGCTCAGATTATCAGGAGGGAATAAGCTCCATATAGAAACTTTCTCACATGCAGTCTCACAAACACACACTGCTCATAGTCTGAACATAGTCTCATGTGTGCTCCTAGAGGAGGCCCCACTGATGGAGAAGGACCCTCAACCCTGAGGTAGATCCCCCAGGGCTCCTGGGGGTAGGGAGGTGATTCCCTCCAGCTGGAGGCCTTTCCCTCCCCCTCCATTGAGTGATTTAGGCAATTTATGCTGTGGAATCAACAGAAATAACTGGATTAAGAAAATTACTCTAAACTCCCAGGATTTCATTATTTTGTAAGTGATAATGGAGTCTCCACATTGCAGACAGCAGGCTCCAAAATAGCCCACATCATTTACTCTCTACCAGAAAAGCACACACAGCCACCACTCCCTTAGCCAATCTCTGCCTCTACCCCTAGAGCAAAATATGAACCCTTCAGTGTGCAGGGAGCACCCTCCCAGGTCAGTGGTTCTCCTGTAAGGATCAACACTCACTTTAGGATCATACATTCTTTAGCCATTTTTCCATCATTAGTGAGGACCATTTAAAACCAAAGCCTGTCTTGTTCCTAGAAAGTGAGGGTTTGCTTAATTCACAGGCACTTTAGGACAGTTTTCGGTTGTAAGTACCTGGAATCCAAAAGAAAGTGATCACTTAGGAAAAAAGTGTTTATTTATTATCTGAGATGACCAAAGAGCAGTGAAGCCTGGGTTGTGGCTGAGCCTTGAGGAATGACTTCTGTGTCCAGGGACTTGAACAGCTTTGCCTTTTAACTCTATCACTAAAGTGGAGCTTAAACTCTCAGACAGGCACTTTCCCCACTACTGACTCACACTTTTGAGTTTCAAGTTAGGAAATATCTAGAAAAGCTCTGCAGGTATGCTGTTGTATAGCTCAGTGGTAGAACCTGTGCATAGCCTGCACAAGATTCTGGGTTCAATCCCTAGCACAAAAAGGAAAGCAAAAAACAACAGAACAAAATGAGCAAAAACCACGCTGCAATGGGATTGCTTGAGCCAGAGGCCTGATGTGACAGCACTGTGAATGGAAGCCTGGCTCAAGTCTTATGTTTAGCCTAGGGGGAAGATGTCTCAAACCTGTCATGGACTAAGTTGAGCTTCCCTGCTTACAAGCCCAGTACCTTCTGAGAGACTCTGGCAGTTGATGCTATAAACTTTTTCAACAACATCAGTTTTGCTATGTGAAGCATTATGGGAGAATCTATGGAGATTCTGAATAGGGCTATGTATAATTTTGACTTCATAGTGTATATTTATGTGATTTTTAGTTATTCAAATGCAAAGAAAAGACATACATGAAGATCTAATACAATAATGGATCTTGGATGATGAGTTATTTAATAAAGAACAAAGCAATATAAAAACACATTGAAAAAAATAAAAATACATTTTTATTTGACTGGAAATGTCATATCAACAAAGATGACATGAAACAATACATTGACAAATGGAGACATGTAGGACAAACAGGTTAGTGTGAGCAGTCAACTGAAATACAATATGAACCAGCCAGAACACTGAAATGCTGGTAGAGGCTATCTCTAATTGACATGTTTCAAAAGATGTATATGATGTTAGTAACACAAAGCTTATTGGACTTCAAACATTAGGAAATAAGTCAGTCATTCTATAGCAAGATTATCTTTCTGTCTTTGTTGTAAAAAATTGCATTTCAAAAATTCTTGTCATATGATTAACCAATTAAAGGGTATTTAACCAAACCAAAACAAACAAAAGGGAAGTGTATCAAAAAGTAACTACAAAGTGTGCCAGTCATTTAACTAATTTAAGTAATATGTTATTTTTTCTGAATTTTGTGGTTTCTTGGCTAGTTTTCTGAAATTAATAATCTGTTATGACTTTGCATTTTAAATATACTGATAAAAACTACTTTTATATATAAAAAAACTATTTTCTTTTTCCACTTTCCTTCTTTCTTTCCTTTATTTCTTCACTTTCTCCCTACCATTCACTTTTTCCTTAAGAATTCCTTCCTTTATTATAAAATCTCAGGCCTCAGACTTCTGCACCTATGCACCCATTTTAGATGAGGCACCCGCTCTTTCCCTGTACAGGTGTGGGGAAAGTAGGAAGCTGAAGTGTCCTTTCAGATCTAGAGAATATGGCCAAGGAAGAGTTGTGAATTGGCTTAGGACTGTTTGGATGCTTTCTCTTCTCCAGTTTTTCTCTCATGTTTCCCATACCCTAGGCTGGGTCTAACTGGCCCCTCCTGGTTTCCAGTACATTTTTTCTGGCCTCCTCTGTAGCCTTCATGACCATTGACTTATATTAAAATTTTATGTATATATATTTGTGTCCCCTTCACCAACTAGACAGAACTAAACAGTGAATTCCTTAAAGATGGGTTGTGTTCTGCTCACGGATCTGTTCCTAGAATATCACTTGGTTCTTGGCAGATAGTAGGTACACATTCCATGTAGATCATACTGATCTTAATTAATTAATTCTGGGGAGGCATCCAGAACTACGGAGATTGAATATTTGTCAGGAAGGCTCAACATATTGGTTCAGGTTAGATCCAAGCAGAAATTTCTCCATGGTGAATAAGATTCACAGCATCTGCTCTCTAAGGCTTTTGAGAATACAGGATCATTAGAGAACCCATTGTTTTGTAACAGTACCTACAAATTCTTGGTGTGGCAGAAACTGACTAGGTGTTCACCAAACTGATTACTTGCTTTTTCAGATACAAAGTGAAAATACATCCTCCTCTTACTCTGCAATTACCTATTAATATGTGGCTGAGTCCTGACCCATAAAATATGAACAGAAAAGGAATTGGCTCACATGACTGTGTAGCTTACCAAATCCAAAATCTAATGGGGGAGACTCAGGACAGAGTTTAAGTGCAAGTCAGTAGGCTGCTGTTGCAGAATTTTCTTGTGCTTGGGGAGGTCAGTCTTTGTTCTATTATGGCCTTCATCTCATCATATGAAGCTCACTAACATTTTGGGAGGCAATCTGCTTTATTCAAAGTCCAATGATTTAAGTGTTGATTTAATCCCATCTAAAATACCTTCACAGACACATTGAGAACAATGTTTGAGCACATGTCTGAGCACCTCATGACTGAGTCCATTTGACACATGAAATTAATTATGAGAAGTCTACTCCTTATCAACTCGGCACCAGATGCATCTCCTTGATCCAAACTTAATCTCCAAATAAAGACAATAACTAACAAGGTTATACTTCTGCCTAACTATGCAAATATTTTGCATGCCACCTAAAACACACTAAGTCTCTCCATGGAAGAGGAGAGATATGCAAAGTCCTTGAGAGATGTTTACAATTATCCTTGATAGCCTGCATCTTAAATTCTATGATATAAACTTAATAATGCTTAAATACTGTAGTATAATTCTGTACATTTCATGTTACATGATAAGAGGATAAGAGAGGGACAAAGACAGCACACATATTTATAGAAAAATAAGAAATGAATACTTATGACAATTACAGTTCTCATTTCTGTGGCTGGTCACATGGTTATTTCTGGTATTTATAATTACTTCATTCCACTATCCATTCTGTGTTCTCTTTACATTCAGCAAGAACCTCAGCTGGTTTTGGTTTTGTACTTTCATTTCTCAAAGGTCTGGGTCATTGGTAGTCATACCTGACTTGAGTTGTAGTTTTCCATCAACTTTAATTACAGGGCACTAAGGTTACTAAGAAACACCCTTAGGGATCTCCTGCATTCCTGACGGAGTCTTCCTTAATTCTCTTGTGGGGTAGCATTCCAATTTCCTTTTGTTACTCAGAATCAATCACCAGATGGCACAGTGTCTTTTTTATGATTCAAAAGCATGAGGAGCCCAAATTGGCCTGGGGACAGTCCTAACTTTCAGCTCAGTAGAATCGTGCTTGTGTTTCCTGGTGGAAGTATTCCTCCCTCTGGATCTCTAGCTCAGAAAAACATAAGTTTGTGAGGACAAGAAGCAAAGGTCTTGCCAGAGAACCACTTGCTAGGGGAAGTAGCCATTCCTGATACTAATACGTGTGCATTTATGAACATTCATCCCCTTCCTTTTTCCTTGCAAAGGAAGTTAACAATCATCAATACCCATCTTAGTTCTAGTTCTGTGTGTGTGTGTGTGTGTGTGTGTGTGAGAGAGAGAGAGAGAGAGAGAGAGAGAGACATTGTCTGTGTTCCCCCAGGTACAAAAGCCACGAGAATAATAGAGAACCAATATGAAGAAGAAAATTTTCCAATTAGTTCTTATCTAACATTTTTATTACAGCATCATAATCTTATGTAGTAATTGGGTTCATTTTGACAGAATGCAAGGAATTTGATTTTAAGCCCCATTTCCACCCCCTTTCCTCCCTTTCTCTCTCTTGCTATTCTCCTTCTTCTACTCCATGAAGCTTTCTTTCTTCTACATATACATAAAAATTAAATCTCCTTTGATACCTTTACATATGACTATAGCATGATTTTGTTAAATTCATTTTATCTTCCCCTTTTCCTTCTCATTCTCCAATATATATTCCATTGATCTTTCCTTTATCTTTATGGTATCCAATTCCCTCCGCCACTGTAGTTTTCCCCTTATTTTGCTCTAGCTTCCACATATGAGAGAAAATATTTGACCTTTGATTTTCTGAATCTGGCTTATTTCACTTAGCATGATTTTCATAACTGAAGTTTTGGGCTGGGTCTAGAAACCATAATGACACAAGACAGAATAATAGAATAAAGCTAACAGGTTTTAGTAATGTTTACATGTACACAAAGACCCTCATAAGAGAGAAAAAAGACCCAAAGAAATGGCCAAAACAGAAAGCAATTATATTTTTCAGACCAAAAAAAAAAAAGAATTTTTCAAAAATGACAAGATAAAAGGTATAGGAGCTGTGGGCAGTAAATTCTGGGGATGTCTGATCTATAAATCTAGTTGAAGATAAGGGTTATTTTTGTAAATTTATTTGTGTACATCTATTGGCACATTGACTCCAACTCTCTGCTGATGAGGGTTATTTTCTCATGTTGGTACAGGGAAGACATTATTCTAAAGGAATCTTATGGTTAGTGCAGGTAAGAAAGGGCAGTTCAGGTGGTCTTTTATGCAATTGCTGTCTCTCCAGTGCCTTCAGTTTGAAATAATTAAAATGCCAGATAATTTGGATTGTTCTTTCTTAACTTCTTCACCTTTCTGCTGGCTGAAAGGGTACATCAGAGGCATTCCATGAGGAAAGAAGCCTGACTCTAAAAGTGACCAAGAAGTAAATAATATAATTATACAGAAATACCCAACTGGATATTTTATGAGTATCATTGGAAGAAAAATAATGCCCAAAGACATCTACATACTAATCCCCAGAACCCATGACTATATTATATTTATGGTAAAAGTAACTGTGGCAATATAACTAAATTAAGTATCATGTGATGGGAGATTAGTTTGAAATATCCAGGTGGGCCCAAGAGTTCTTTTGTAAGCTCAAGAGTTTTTTTTTTTTTTTTTTTCAAGGAAAGAAGGAGACAGGGACTCAGAGTTGGAGAAGAAATGATGGCAGAATAAGAAGTTGGAGTGATTACTGACTTTGAAGATGAAGAGAAGGGACCACAAGCCAAGCAATTCAGGTTGTATATAGAAGCTGGAAATGGTGAGAAAATGGATTCTCCCTGTAGTCTCCAGAAAGAATTAGTCCTGGAGACAGTGAAAGTGACCACATTTGTGGCTCTTTGTTATAGCAACAATAGAAAACTAACCTGGGGAGGTAAATAATAATCTTGTACTGTATTATATAAAACCAGAGAAATATTGATGTCATTTGATAAAACAGTTATGCTAACCTAAGTAAAACACTTAGGGTAGAAATAAAGTGACCACTCTGGGAAAGTGAGTTTTTGAAAGCACAAGTTCCAGTTTCTCTTCTTGACAACAAACTCTTCTATAGATTGGTTTCTAGATTGGCCTTTCTTGGAGTGACAGGTCCCTGTTCTCTGCTCTTTGGAGCCCACGTGGCCCAGGAGACTCTTTTATGACATTTTGGCAGCCATGCCCAACTCAATACTCACCATGGGAACAAGCAAGCTATAAGCTGCCAATATTGAGCCATCCTAATGCTTTAATTGGTACTTATTCTAGATGGTTCATTTAAATGTCCCAGATTCTGCCAGATGCACAGTCAAGCTGACCTGACAAGAGAGCCTGACTATGGCAGTGCAATGTGATAATCACTGGGTTCTGCTCTCCTCTGTTTCAATTAATGTTTTCATGTCATTTAAACATCACTCCTGAAAACCTCTCTTGGTTTTTACTAATCAGTCATTCTCTGGCCCAGAACCTAGTAGATTATCAATAAATGCTTGTTCACTGAATGAATGCCAGTCTCAGAGATCAGGAAGAGTCTGATTAATCCAAGATTTCACTTGGATTAAGTTCTATCCAGTTTCTAAAAGCCTTCTTTCCTGGACAGTCAAAGCCAAGGGAGTTGCAAAGTTCCCAGTATGCCAATAGTACTAACTAAATGTGGCTCGGGCAAGTTTTGTAAAAAGAAATTGCTATGGTTTGTATGGTTTGTTTTGTATCCTCCAAAAGCTCATGAGTAAGACAATGAAAGAAGGGTCAGAGAAAATTGTTTGCCAGAATGTTAATCCAATCAGTTAATTAATTCCCTTTTAGGGATTAACTGAGTGGAAACTGAAGTAGTACGGTATGGCTAGAGAGGGGGTGGGAATTGGAGGCGTGGCTCTGGGGTATATATTTGTATCTGGTGAGTAGATTCTCTCTCTCTGCTTCCTAATCATCACGTGAGCTGGTTCCCTCTGCCATGATGTCCTGCCTCACTTTGAGTCTCTAGGGATAGAAACTGCTGTCTGTGGATTGAGACTTCTGAAACCGTGAGCCCTCACATAAACTTTTTATCCTGTAGTTGTTGTGGTTGAGACCTTTAGTCGTAGCAGCAAAAAAGTTTACTAAAACAGGAATACAAAGGCAGTCTAAACATTCTATACACAACAATGGATACATGAAAAGGGACAGAAGTCCTGTCCTATATCATATTGGTATAATTTCTTCCCAGGCACTGTAGTAGAAGAGGTCCAGAAGACCAGATGCTCTCAATGAACACATTCCTTTGCATTGACACATGAGTGGAAGTTAGCTAAATGGGCTGCAGAGTTAGGCAGTGTATTGATTCAGTTTAATATGACTGCAGCCATCTTGAGTCATAATTTGCAGTCCCACCAGCAATGTAAGAGTGTGCCTTTTTCCCCACATCCTTGCCAACATTTATTATTGCTTGTATTCTTACTAACTG
>PVHX01023091.1:0-26295 GCA_004024805.1 Geosciurus inauris
AGCAACAATAAGTGCTGGCGAGGATGTGGAGAAAAAGGTACACTTAAACATTGCTGGTGGGATTGCAAATTGGTGCAACCAATCTGGAAAGCAGTATGGAGACTGCTTATAAAACTTGGAATGGAACCACCATTTGACCCAGCTATCCCACTCCTTGGCCTATACCCTAAAGACTTAAAAACAGCACACTACAGTAAAGGAGCCACTTCAATGTTTATAGCAGCACAATTCACAATTGCAAACTGTGGAAGCAACCCAGATGTCCTTCAATAGATGAATGGATAAAGAAACTGTGGTACATATACACAATGGAATATTATTCAGCAATAAAAGAGAATAAAATTATGGCATTTTCAGGCAAATGGATGGAATTGGAAAGCATTATGCTAAGCGAAGTAAGCCAATCCCAAAAAACCAAATACCGAATGGTCTCTCTGATTCGTGAATGCTGATGAATAAGGGAGGTGGGGATGGGAAACATAAGAGAAGTAGAGGAACACTGGACGCAACATGGGGGAGGCAGGGAGCAAGAAAGGGGAATGGGTCTAGTAAAGATGGTTGATAAAAAAAAATATATATATATATATATATACTGTTCATTGAAAGTGCATATAAAGGTGTTTAATATGAAGAATTTAATCTGCTTATAATTTTGTGCAAAGTTAGAAAAATTATGATTGTAACAATTTTTTCTATTTACCTCAACAAATGTTTTCAGTGAACAGTGTGTACAGCTTCGGAAAATTTGTTTTTTTCTGTTATGTTTGATAATATGTATTAAAATGCAATTTTTGAGAAAAAAATAAATAAAATTAAAAAAAAAGATTTTTAAATGACATTTTGGAGTATTTTAACTGATACCTGTTGTAATACTGAAATGAACTGTGTCAAGGGTTTTTTTTTTCCTTCTCCAGTAATCTTAGATTTGTATTAGTAGATGCTAGAAAACTTATATTTCAAATACTAATCTTTTCATAATATCTCTTAGCTTTATGGGGAGATATATAATTATAGTCTGAAATTTTTTAGGTG
Organism: Geosciurus inauris; assembly: GCA_004024805.1. Lineage (NCBI taxonomy): Eukaryota > Metazoa > Chordata > Mammalia > Rodentia > Sciuridae > Geosciurus > Geosciurus inauris. The sequence continues at coordinate 1,033 of PVHX01023091.1, forward strand.
GATAAAGTTACTTCCACATCACTCCTGTCCACATATAATGAGAAGTTTTAGAGAAAAATATGTCATATATACAGACATTTATTAAGCTAATAGTTATTAATAAGCAAACAGAAAGTGGTTTATGCCACCTATTTCACAAAGTTGACAAAATTCTAGCTTTCTATTATTTTTGAAGCTCTATCATTTTTTTGGAGCATCTACCATCTTGCATGAAAGATTGCTTAAAAGATACAGAACATTTTAGAAGAAAATTTTACTACCTGAGAGTAAGCATGGGATTAATAGTGGTGTTTAATTAGTGGTGGATACAAAGTTATTTAGGGACTAAATCTCAAGCAACATCCCAAGCAAGAAAAAGACAGACTTTGTAGGATTATCATATACTATCATGAAGTAGTTTAAGTAAATTCACTCTATTTGAATAGCTATTAATTTTAACTGTTAGCTAATATCTAACAGTTACTCTGCTTATAATGAAGCTATTCATTTTACCAGTTTAAACACATTTTGACTTATGGTATGCAAATTAACAAAGTTCCATTATCACGCAAAATATGAATAAGAGGATATGAAGTATTATCAAGCAAGATGTGAATAAGATGTTGCAAAATATGTGAAACTATACCTTAACTTGTTATTATCTATAACAAATTAATTGCATATAAATTACAAACATCACAAAAGTTTGAATTAGGAAGAAGCAAAAAGAAAATTTGAGACATGTGTTCCTTTTCCAAACTTCACATGAGGCTTTAAATTTGATTAACAGAATTTCATATGCTCTAAAAATATAATCTTTGTTTCAATATGAAATATAGTTACTATTATTATTTAGAGGACCATGGACCTCTAGAAGGCCATGGACCTTCCATTTTCCATTTCTCATTAAATGGACATCAGATCACTGTTGCTCTCACTGCCAGAACCCATTTGTGGTTTTCACTTGTGGGTGATATAGGTTTAGTACCCCCAGAATGTGTACCTGAGATGGAGTTAGGGATAAAGCTATAGTTTGGGTCTAGAATGTCCCCCAAAAGCCCATGTGTTAAAGGCTTAGTCCCAAGCTTGTTGCTATTAGGAGGTGGTAGAACCTTTAAGAAGAGGGGCCCAGAGGGAGGTTTTAAGTCAAATTTTCTTTTTGCTCTTGAAGGGAATAGTGGGAACATAGTCCCTTCCCCTTTCTACCTCTCTCTCTCTTTAGCTTCCTCACCATGTGGTGAACAGGCCTCCTCCCCCATGCACTCCTGCCATGATGTACTATGTAGCCACAGGCAAGAGCTAGAGCATCCTTGCTAACTGGGAGTCAGTCATTGGGCACATGCATAGCTTTCACTTCTATTACTGTGTCCCACTTGTTCATTTGCTCATTTTATTAGTTCTGAAGTGGTTGCTGAGAAAGGCTGGCTAACATCAAATGGCCAAGACATTTGTGTTGCTTTTCCATGGTAGTCTGGTTGGAATCTTTCCCATTTGAGCCTCTCCCTATGTACCCATCCTCTTGCTATTCCAGGCCTATTTGCTCCTGGTGTTCCAACCTTTTTTATTTAGGCTCCTGGCCAGCTGACTATATCACTTACTGCTATTCATGTATCTACCCATATTCCTACCCTACATTATCCAATAAGGTAGCCAATAATCACATAAGGCTATTGAGCAATTAAGTGTGACTAAGGGACATTGTAAATGCAAAATAGAAAGCAGATATAGAAAATTTAGCATTAAAAATGTAAAATATCACATTAGCTTTATAACATTCATTATTTATTGGTAATATTTTGAGTATACTGTGTTAAATAATTTTTAAAAGAGGCTTTTAAATAATTGAAACTTACCTATGACTAGTATTTGTGGTTTATGTGATATTTTTATTTTATTTTATTTTTTAAAATATTTATTTTTTAGTTGTAGGTGGACAGAATATCTTTATTTTATTTTTTATGTGGTGCTGAGGATCGAACCCAGTGCCTCACGCGTGCTAGGCGAGCACGCTACCACTGCGCCATAACCCCAGCCCTATGTGATATTTTTAATTGGCTAGCTCTTTCTATCTGTTTGAGGTAAATGACTAGATTTATCATACTTTCCACTGACTTGCATGATTACTTCTGAGTGGGGCTGTGATGTAGTTGCTAGACATTTTTTTTTTCATTTTTACCTGCTTAACAGGCATATCATCCATAATCCAAACTCAATTTTTTAAAAGCTCTTTTAGGTAAGTGTACAATATTCCACATTTATACATCACTGTATACTGAGACAGAGGCATTGGGAGGACTGTGATGTGTGACATAAAAGTCTGGACTACCTGTTCCTGCAGCTTGCTTGTATCCTTTTGGTCTGTTCATGCTGGGTCCTGGATGCACCATTTTCATATCATGATGGATTATGATAAGGCTGCCTGACTCTATGACTTGGTAGGTACAACAGGGCTATTCCAAATGCATGGTCACTTGGTATCCATATGTTCTATCATTCTATCATTACCAGGACCCAATAGCATGTCAGAGCCTATTTTTCTAATATTGTATATCTTTCCTCTCCAGATGTCATGGCCTTGCTCCAAAACCCTCTGAGCTAGAATTGTGATTCTCTCACTGGGGCTTGCCATAAAATCTACACTGCATCTTTTTCTACTCCTGATGCCTTTGGCGTCATAGGTATTAGATAATATGTCCAAGTGGCATTGCTACATATATTAAAGTCTAGATGCACTGCAGGGTACTTCTTTGCTACAAACTCCACTCACAGCTACTAACCTTTTATGACATCCATATACAGGCTGGGATAAGTATTTCTAAGTGGCATGTGTTCCCTCCAGAACTCAGAGAAGGGATATCCTGGCACCACTGATCTATGAACATTCAAAATTTTTGTTGAAATGACAGAGTCTTAACTCTTCATAGAGCTTACCTTATCATTTAGAATATATGCATCTCACTAAGCCTTTCAGGGTATTAATGATCTCATGATTGTACTGATTGATTAATATTATATCATTGATATAAAATGGGAAAATATGATGTTCTATGAGATGTCTATATGGTCCAGATCACTTTGGATAAAATTATAACAGAGGAAAAGTCAGGCAAGGCTGGAAATAAAAGTTATTTTTATTACCTATGTGTATCTATGTTTCTAATCATTTTTCCTGATTTGGATAGAAAGAGTGCATGATATATCAGTGGCCACATACCGAGTACCAGAGGTCAAATTAATCTGCTGCAGCAATGGTACCATGTATGGTTGGCAGCTATAATCAAGACTAACTTTCACTGGACTGAGCTTGTGATTGTACACAGTCATTTTTCAGTATCCCTCTGGTTTCTGCTGAGTCCAGACTGGTGAATTCACTTGGACTATGCCTAGTATCCTGATTCTTTAAGGGCGACACAAATCTTCACCATTTTCCCAGGATCTGATATTTCTTTCAATTTGCTCTTTAGGTTAAAGTGTATGAGTGGGTGCTTTTAAAGGCTTCTACTTGACCTTTACATAATAGAGACTCTGGTCTCATGGATTAAGGACCCAATGTGTCCTGGCATGCCAATAGCAACTATGTATTTTGGAATCATAGAAAGATTCCCAGAAGGGTCTGCTTATCCAATGGAGCCATGTATGTTAGACTTTGGCCAGGATCACATTTATTACTTAGCTCTCAAATACTTCTGTTCTACCAGATGGACAATAGTGATTTTGGAGGTTTCCAGGTTTCAAAGTCAACTTGGACTCTCCGCCAAAATTCTTCTAAATGTCAGGATATTCACTTTGACTCAGTGACACTCACACAAACAATGGCTGCAGGTCCCCTGGAGAAGAACTGGGAACAGCATTATACTTTGTGTTAACCAGCTGTAGTGTTACAGGACCCTTTCCTAAGAGAAACCAGGAATTTTTTTAGTCAACACATCCTGGGACTGAAAATTAGGTCAGGTCCTAAAATGAGTCAAGGCATTATGAAATTTTACTGGGGCAAATGATCATCATTCTTGATTTCTTCAGATTATATATGTAGCTCTCTCTCTCTCTCTCTCTCTCTCTCTATATATATATATATATATATATATATGTATGTATGTATGTATATGTATATATATGTATGTATGTATATATATATGTATCTCCTAGCCATAGTTATAGCCCATAGCCCACTGGAGTCTGGTGATTAAGGTCACTGTCTGACTGCCATTATTTCGGCTAACAGTGAGCCAAGTTCCAGATAGTCTTGCCTGCCATCAGCTTGGGCTTACAGAGGAGGACCACCACTCAACTTCTTAGGAATGCTTGTATCCCTTTCATCAGTACCTACCTGGTGGCTTTAATTAAAGCTGTTGCATCTGAATTATGGTCCCTCCCATGGTATTTAATTCTCTGGTAGATCTTTGGCATTATGTGATGTCTCCACTCTAGAATTATTACTTTTAGTCTTTTTTATGATCTGCCACAGTGATTCTGGCATTTAAACTTCCCCATTATGGCTATTGCATCTTCCATGCTAAGAGACATCCTTGTTTACAGTTTGCACTATTTTCTGGGGTTTTTACTAAGATATGAAATACTTTGATCAAAGAAAGAATCATCATATCAATAAATTGTTCCTTATATTGTTGGATATTTTGTCCCCTTTAACTTGGCATTTTAAAAAGCCAATTCCATGCACATATTATCTTATGAGGAAAATCATGTAAGTTGTCATTTCACATAGAATAAGAGCTCAGCTCTTAATGGTGATTAGTGGCCCAGTTGTGCAGAAGGTGAAAATTCAAAGAAGTCTTAAGAACCAAATTTTTGGGGACACCTACTCAAACCTTCCCATTCAATAAATATATCAGCATCCCATGTTTTCAAGACCCATTTTGATTAAGCATTCAGCCATCTTTGGAGTTTAGTCACTACAAATCCTGGACTTGATTTTCAGCTTTTTATTTTGCTTATATACTGCGTGAAATGAGGACTTCTTTCAAAAACTTTCTGTTATTACTTATTGCTTTTAGGTATTCAATATCAAATATATAACTTAGTTGCAACTGTCTAATCCTAATATCTTTATATTTATTATTTATTCTATATATTTATAACTTCTATGTTTTGGCACTTTGCTACTGGATTGCCCTTCACAGTAAGGTAACTGCACTAGCAACAAAAATTTTAACAGTAGGATGGCCATCTTGAGCAAAGGGTAATGAGATCCTTATTTTTGTCACGTAATTAATGATCTATTCCACAAGTTCATTTACCAGTTGATGTTTTGGATTTTTCTTGATGCCAACTGACAGTTTATAATCTGTAGGAAGCAGATTCTGAGATGGAGTTAGAAATGAAAAAAAAATTATAAGGGGTAGAACCTATGAAGCAAAAAGAGAGAAAGGAACATCAGGCAAGGACACTACCAGTTTCAAGTTTTAAATTCTGATTGATTCAAGTTTCCTTTTTTTTTAGGCACTGTGCTTTTGCAATCATATCTAAGAAGATATTGTTTAATGCAAGGCCATAAAGGTTTTTTTAATCTATGTTTTCTTCTGTTTTATAATTTAAGTATATACATTTAAATACATAGTCTACTTTTCATTAATTCTCATGTATGCAAGGTAGAAGTCCAACTTCATGTTTTTGTGTGTGGATTTATAGTTTTCCCAATATCATTTGTTGAAAATACTTCTCTCCCTTACTGAATTATTTTGGTAGATTCATTGAAAATGAATTGACCATACATATGAGGTATTATACTGATCCCATTGTTCTATATGCTCATTCTTTTGCAATATCTGCCTTGTTTACTTTAGTTTTGAAGTAATTTTTGAAATTGTGTACTATGAGCCCTCCAACTTTGTTTTTCTTTTTCAAGTTTATGTTTCCTTCTTTTCTTTTTTAAAGGGGGAGATTCTGGGTCACTACAATTTCCATGTAAATTTTAGGGGTCAGTTTGTCAATTTCTGCAAAGGAGCTGGCTGGGATTTTGATAGGGATTGCATTCAAATACTTATATCAATTTCAGGAGTATTGCAAATCTTAACAATAAGAAGTCTTCTGAATCATGAACACTGCGTTTTTCCACTTATAAAAGTGTAAAACATGTTCACTAATGACTCCTCCCAATGGATGACTCCTACTGTGTGGAGGACAGCAAAGATTGTCCCTATGTTACCCATCAGGAATCAGAGTCTAAACATTTCTATCAACTGTACCCTGGGTTAAAGTGTTACTAGCCCCTGAGTCTGGTGGGGTAGAACACACTAAAGTAAATGTTAATGATGGATTCCTTATTTAGTGATAGATAGCAGAAGCCTAGAATTCATTGTGACATGAGCTCCCAAGTTCTAAGAACACTGCCCAAGAAGGATTGAATTTTGACTGCATCTGCTCATTTGTATCACACATAAGGAACTTAGAAAGGTAGGCCACTATGAAGTGGCACCTCAGGGGCAATGTGATACACTGGGCATAGCTTTGAAGGATATCCTGCTTCTGGGTGAAAGGAAAGAAGTGTGTTGTTCAAGTAGTTGATTTCTAACTTAAGATGTTACCTAAAAGAAAAATCCCCCTTTCTGGGGAAACTGCATTCATGATGGTTTCTCCTACAGCCATGTATCTCATAACCACATTTTGGTCAAAAATGGACCACATACTGAACAGTAGTCCCATATGATTATATCTCCCAGTGACATCATAGCCAGTTTAGTTTGTGTAAGTATACTCTTAAGATGTTCACTTGATGACCAAATCACCTAACAGTGAAGTTTTTCAGAATGTTTCCTTGGCAAATGATGTATGTCTATTCTTGCAACCAAAGAGCCTCAGTTAAAATAGCTATCTTCAGGCAAAGGTGAGGAGAGGAGGCATATGAAAGGGAAAAACTGAAGCCCAGGCTGTTTCAGGTAGTTCCTCCATCTATCAGGAAATCAAGATTTTCTTGAAAACTACAACCAAGAGCCAGATGCACTGGTGCATACCTGTACTCCCATCAACTTCAGAGGCTAAGACAGGAAGATTGCAAATTCAAGGCTAGCTTCAGCAACTTAGCAAGGACCTAAAAAGTTTAGTGGAGGCTTGCTTCAAATTAAAAACTTAAAAGGACTGGGGATGTAATTCAGTGACAAAGCACTCCTGGATTCAATCCCCAGGTACCAGACCAAACCAAATCCAACCAAACCAGATCAAAATCAACCAAAACTACAAGCAAGAAAGGGAAACAAAATGTTTGCTACTTTGCCACCAGGAGCATTAGGTCTCCTTTAAATTTAAAAAAAATTATTCATTAAATAATTTTTAAAAGGTTCAAAATTTTTGGTATGTAGACTTACACTCTATCACACTGTTAATTGTTTTATTAAAACTTATCATCTCTTGGGTTGGGATTGTGGCTTAGTAGTAGAGTGCTTACCTAGCACATGTGAGACACTGGGTTCCATCCTCAGCACCATATATAAATATATAAAATAGAGGATGGGGTTGTGGCTCAGTGGTAGAGTGCTTGCCTAGCATGCATGAAGCACTGGGTTTCATCCTCGGTACCACATAAAAATAAAAATAAAAGGTATTGTGTCCATCTACAACTAAAAAATATATATTTAAAAATAAGTAAATAAACAAACAAATTAAAAGGTATTGTGTCTACCTACAACTAAAAAAAAAAACAATAAAAAATCTGATTATCTCAATATTTTCCATCATGTTTTATTGTTTTCAGAGTTTAAATTTAGCACTTTGTAAAATTCATTCTTTAAATTTTTTGATGCTGTTTATAAATGAAATTCTTTTCTTGGTTTCCTTTTTGATTGTTCAGTTTTTATCACTCAGGTTCTTAATGTTTTTCTAGTCTGCCAGTTCTGTCTTTTCATTAGAATGTTATAATTTTCTATAATTCCTTATGTCAATAAATTTTACTTCTGTGTATTTCCTTTTTAATTTTTTAATTTTATTTTTTAATTGAGGAAAAAGTAGGCCCAAATCTTCATCACATCAGATTAAGCCCTGACTTCCTTAACAAGACTCCTAAAGCTCAAGGAATAAAAGCAAGAATCAATAAATAGGATGGATTCAAACTAAAAAGCTTCTTCTCAGCAAAATAAACAATCAAGGAGGTAAACAGAGAGCTGACATTCTGGGAGCAAATTTCTGCCACACACACATCAGAGGGAGCACTAATCTCCAGGATAAAGAACTCAAAAAATTTAATACCAAAAACAAACAAACAACCCAATCAATAAATGGGCTAAGGAGCTGAACAGAAACTTCTCAGAAGAACATATACAATTGATCAACAAATATATGATAAAATATTCAACATCTCTAGTAATTAGAGAAATGCAAATCAAAACTACTCTAAGATTTCATCTCACTCCAGTCAGAATGTCAGTTATCAAGAATACAAGCAATAATAAGTGTTGGCAAGGATGTGGAAGAGAAGGCACACTCATACATTGCTGGTGGGACTGCAAATTGGTACAACCAATTTGGAAAGCAGTATGGAGATTCCTTAGAAAACTTGGAATGGGAGCCAGGTGCGCTGGTGCAAGCCTGTAATCCCAGCACTTTGGGAGGCTGAGACAGGAGAATCATGAGTTCAAAGCCAGCCTCATCAAGGGCGAGACACTTAGCAACTCAGTGAGACCCTGTCTCTACATAAAACACAAAATAGGGCTGGGATGTGGCTTAGTGGCCAAGTGGCCCTGGGTTCAATCTCCAGTACCAAAAAAGAAAAGAACAGAAAAGAAAAGAAAACTTGGAATGGAACTACCATTTGATCCAGCTATCCCACTCCTTGGTCCATATCCAAAGGACTTAAAATCAGCATACTATAGTGATGTAGCCACTTCAATGTTTATAGTAGCTCAATTCACAATAGCTAAGCTGTGGAACCAATCTAGATGCCCTTCAACAGATGAATGGATAAAGAAACTGTGGTATATATACACAATGGAATATTACTCAGCAATAAAATAGAATAAAATTATGGTATTTGCAGGTAGATAGATGGAGTTGGAGAACATCATGCTAAGCGAAGTAAGCCAATCCCAAAAAATCAGAAGCTGAATGTTCTTTCTGATAAGTGGATGCTGACCCATAATTGGAGAGGGGGAATGGGAAGAATGGAGAAACTTTGGTCAAAGGGGAGGAAGAAGAGGGGATGGGACATGGGGGCAGGGAAGATGGTGGAATGAGATGGCCAACAATGCCCTAGATAAATGTATAACTGCACATATGGTATAACTTTATATTGTGTACAACCAGAGAAATGAAAAGTTGTGCTCTATTTGTGTACAATGAATCAAAATGCATTCTGCTGTCAAGTATACCTATTTAGAATAAATAAATTAAAATAAATAAATTAATTAACTCATTAAACTTATAATTAACCAAGCATGACAGAAATGGCTCATGATTAAAAAGAAAAACTTCTCTTAAACATCACCTACTAAGGTGTATTTCTGTAATTCAGTTTTCAAGATGTCAAGCAATATTCATCTGAAGTAAGAAAAATTAAATAACTCTCTGTTTATAGCCTTCAGATCTAATGCTCAATTACAAAAATAAAATCCAATAGCACAATCGCATAATGTTCTTTTATATAATTTCTTTTAAAATAAGTTTAAACAATAAGATAAAAGAAACAGGCATTTATATTGTCTTTTATAATATACTTTTATTGCTGTTGTTTCCTTTCCTTTGTATAGTCATACTACCTTGTTTGCACATCTCCTAATTTTTGTTATGGTAGCAACTCTGCATACTGATTCCTACCTCTCCCTTAGGGGTCCCTATTGTTATTCTTTACTTGTCTATTTGTGTAGTAAATTGGCTAGACTGTCCATGAATGTTTTTCCCACATTGTGTGAAATATGCTTATTGTGGGCTGGGTATGCTAACCACATATTCTCTGTGTTTTAAATTCTCTGGAATGCTTTTATCTTACCATCATTTTTGAAAAGTAGTTTTGCTTGATATAAGATTGTTGGTTGACATTTCTTTTTCATTCAGCACTTCAAATATGTCATTCCACTGTCCTCTGGTCTGCATTGTTTCTGATGAGAATTCAGCTGTTAATCTTATTGGGGCATTCTTTGTATACTATAAGCTATAATATTCTTGCTGTTTTCAATATTTTCTCCTTGTCTTTGAGTTACTTTTTTATTATGATATCCCTGATTTTTTTTTACCTTTTTGATATATCTCAGACTTTGTTGAGCTTTGGGATGTATAGGTTAAATTTGTCATCAAACACTGAAAATTTCTTGCCATTATCTTCTTGAATACACTTTTTCTCCATTCTCTTTCTGTTACTCCCATTATATTTATATATCTGTGCACTTAAAGATATCCCATATTTCTTATAGGTCCTTTTGATTTCTCATCATTTTTTTCTTTCTATTTTTCAAATTGCCTAATCTATCTTTAAGCTCACAGATTCTTTTTGCTCAGTTAAAATTCTACTATTTCTCCCTTTCATTGAATTTTTCATTTCAGTTATTGTACATTACAACTACAGAATCATTATATGATTCTTTTAAAGATTTGTTTGATACTCTACATATCAAAGATGAGACATTTTCATGGTATCTTTCTTTACTTCATTAAGAATTTCTTCCTTTCATTCTTTAACATATTTATAGTGGTTCATCAAAGTTTTGTATGTTAAATTGAACATCTGTTTCCTCTCATGGGCAATTTATGTTGCTTGTGTTTTCACCATGTGTATGGTCATACCATGTTGTTTCTTTGCACATCTCCTCTTAATTTCTTACCACTCAAATGCCTGTTGTTGTTGTTGTTTAAAAATACTTTTAGTTTGAAGTTTCCCTACATTCTGTTCTAAGTAACATCAGTTCCTCTGGAAATGCTTCATACCTTTGTGTTTTTATGTCTTGCCTCTTCTCTTTGGAAAAATCTCTGAATCACTGCTCTGGATCTAGGGATAAGGATAATGGCCCATTTATCTAAGAGTAACATCCCTGTTTACGAGCAGTATTCTAAGTGGATGCAGTAACCTCTGTTCTTTCTGGCTTGTCTTTCCTCACTTGGAATTTCTGCCATATAAGCTTGCTGGATCAAATGTGATCTGAGCCCAGTATTCTGCCATGACTGAGGTAAAGCCTCCACCCTAAGAGTGGAATCTGGGTGGAAGAAATATCCTTAAAACTTGTGGCCTCATTTGCCACAAGTGCATAGCATCTGCAGCACAGAGATGCACGGAAAGACAGATGAGGAGGTTACAATTGGACTGATAAAGAATAACTCAGTGGTAATTATTTATAGAACAAAGGTGACAATAAAATTCTAGCAGGGGACAATAACATGCACAAAGTACTTAATGTGAGAGTTCATACAACACATAAATCCTATGGAAAATATACTAGTGTATTTATAAAACAGAAAGAAAAGAAAAGATGATGAAGCTTTTGAAGCCTTTGTCTTCATAGGCCATGCTAGGAATATTATTTACCCCTTTTTATAAAAAGCAACAGGAACATTGAGATATTTCAGGCAAGGGCAAGGGGAGTCATACATGGAGTAAATGACAACCAAATTACATTTTTAAAAATAGATCACTTGATCATTAAGAGTACATTTAAGCCAGTAAGATGTATATTTCAGCAGAATAATGGAAAGGTATTTCCAGGGTAAACTCATTAGATTTTTTTCATGTGTGGGATGAAAGAAAATGAGGAATCAATGTTCACTTTTAAGTTTTTGAAAGGAATAATATTAATGTGCAATTTGTCATCAGTATCAATCTATTTGAATATGAGAGAACTAGATAATCATTCCAGCTATTTTATTTCATATATTCTGTGCAATTATGGCTATTTGGAAGTGTGCATAGCAAAACTGTAAAGTTTTTCTTTATTATGAAGTTCATTAAAAATTAAGCATAATTTCAAAAGGAAACATTGTCATTGAGGACATCCTTCTCTATCTTAATCCTAGAAAATTTTGATTTTTAGAAAAAAAGAAAAAGTCATATCCATTGCAAAAAATTTCAAGTCATTTCTTATGCACAATTGATAATTTATGATCTTGAGAGATTATAGAGAACATAATCCAAAAGCATTCACTACAGTCTCTGTTACCTCATTGCTGCTTTCAAAATAAAATCCAAAATGTGATCTGGGGATAGAATTAAGAATACTGTTACTCTTAAAAATATATAAATCCACTTTTTTGCTTTAATGAATAGTGCACAGTGACTTATTTAAATTTTCCCTGCTACTAGGAAATTGAAGCTCATCACCACAAGATCAGTTACATTTACATTGTGATATTGTTGTGGATGTGTAAGTCATAAAGGCTAAAAACAAACCTGCATTGACTTCAGGATATATATGGAAAGTTATGATTAAAAAGAAACCCCACAGATATCAGCTTGTTTTCTTGCATGTCTTCCTGATCTAAATGGAGATGAAGAAAATATGTGGCTCTATGAAGATTCTATTTAGCTAAGTGAGACTTTCTTTTTTTTATTTTTAAAAATTTGTTCTAATTAGTTATACATGACAACAAAATGCATTTTGATTCATTGTACACAAATAGAACACAACTTTTCATTTCTCTTGTTGTACATGATATAGAATTGCACCATATGTGCAGTCATACATGTACCTAGGTTAATGATGTCCACCTCATTCCAACATCTTTCCTACCCCATGCCCTTCCCCTCCACCTCCTCCCCTTTGCCCAATCAAATTTCCTCTATTCTTATCTTGCCACACCCCTCCGCCCCCATAGATAACTATCCATTTATCAGAGAGAATATTTGGCCTTTGGTTTTTTGAGATTGGCTTACTTTGCTTAGCATGATATTCTCCAACTCCACCCATTTACTTGCAAATGTCATAATTTTATTCTCTTTTAATGCTGAGTGAAATTCCATTATGTATATATACCCCATTTTCCTTATTGACTCATCTACTGAAGGACATCTAGGTTGGTTCCACAGTTTAGCTATTGTGAATTGAGCTGCTATAAACATTGAAGTGGCTGTATCACTGTAGTATGCTGTTTTTAAGTCCTTTGTGTATAGACCAAGGAGTGGGATAGCTGGGTCAAATGGTGGTTCCATTCCAAGATTTCTAGGGAAACTCCATACTGCTTTCCATAGTGGTTGCATAAATTGTTAGTGCCACCAGCAATGTATGAGTGTACCTTTTTCTCCACATTCTCACTAACACTTATTATTGCTTGTATTCTTGGAAATTGCCATTCTGACTGGAGTGAGATGAAATCTTAGAGTAGTTTTGATTTGCATTTCTCTACTAAAGAAGTTGAGCATTTTATCACATATTTGTTGAACAATTGTATATCTTCTTCTGAGAAGTGTCTGTTAAGCTCCTTAGCCCATTTATTGATTGGGTTATTTGTCTTTTGGGTGTTAATTTTTTTGGGTTCTTCATATATCCTGTAGATTAGTGTTCTATCTGATGTGTGTGTAGTAAAGATGTTCTCCCACTCTGTGAGCTCTCTCTTCATGTTATTGATTATTTCCTTTGCTGAGAAGATTTTTAGTTTGAATCCATCCCATTTATTAATTATTGATTTTATTTCTTGTGCTTTAGCAGTCTGGTTAAGGAAGTCAGGACCTAATATGACATAATGAAGATTTGGGCCTATTTTTTCTTATATTAGGTGCAGGATCTCTGATCTAATTCCTCAGTCATTCATCCACTTTGAGTTGAGCTTTGTGCATGGTGAGAGATAGGGGTTTAGTTTCATTTTGCTGTATATGGATTTCTAGTTTTACCAGCACCATGTGTTGAAGATGCTATCTTTTCTCCAATGTATGTTTTTGCACCTTTGTCTAGTATGAGATAGCTGTATGTATGTGGGTTTGTCTCTGTGTCTTCTATTCTGTACCATTAGTCTACATGTCTACTTTGGTGCCAGTACCATGCTGTTTGTTACCATAGCTCTGTAATTTAGTTTAAGGCCTGGTACTGTGATAGCTCCTGCTTCACTCTTCTTGCTAAGGATTGCTTTGGCTATTCTGGGTCTCTTATTTTTCCAAATTAATTTTATGATTGCTTTTCCTGTTTCTGTGAGGAATGTTGTTGGGATTTTAATTGAAATTGCATTAAATCTGTATGACACTTTTGGTAGTATGGCTTTTTTTTTTTTTTTTTTTTTTTTTTTTTTTTTTTTTTTTTTTTTTTTTTTTTTTTTTTTTTTTTTTTTTTGGTTCAGGAGATTGAATTCAGGGGTACTCGACCACTGGACCACATCCTCAGCCCTATTTTGTGTTCTATTAGAGAGAAGGTCTCACTGAGTTGCTTAGCACCTCACCATTGCTGAGGCTGTCTTTGAACTCACAATTCACCTGCCTCAGCTTCCCAAAGTGCTGGGCTTACAGGCGTGTGCCACCATGCCCAGCTTAGTATGGCCATTTTGACAATATTAATTCTTCCTATCCAAGAACATGGGAGATCTTTTCATTTCTAAGGTCTTCTTCAATGTCTTTCTTTAGTGTTCTGTAGTTCTCATTGTAGAGCTCTTTCACCGCTTTTGTTAGATTGATTCCCAAGTATTTTATTATTTTTTTGAGGCTATTGTGAATGGGGTAATTTTCCTAATTTCTCTTTTTGAAGGTTCATCACTGATGTATAGAAATGCATTTGAATACATGTTATCAAACATAACAGAAAAAAAACAAATTTTCAGAAGCTGTACACACTATTCACTGAAAATATTTGTTGAGGCAAATAGAAAAAAAAATTATTACAATCATATATTTAAATGCAACTTTTGAGAAAAATAAATAAAAATAAAAATTAAAAAAAAAAAAAGAAATGCATTTGATTTATGGATATTGGTTTTATACTGTGCTACTTTGCTGAATTCATTTATTAATTCTAGAAGTTTTCTGGTGGAATTTTTTTTTTAGATTCTCTAAGTACAGAATCATGTCATTGGCAAATAGTGATAGTTTGAGTTCCCCTTCTCCTATTCATATCCTTTTAATTTCTTTTATCTTTTTAACTTCTCTGGCTAGAGTTTCAAGGTCTATATTGAATAGGAGTGGTGAGAGAAGGCATCCCTGTCTTGTTCCAATCATTCTATAGAATTCTTTCAATTTTTCTCCATTTAGAATGATGTTTGCCTTGGGTTTAGCCTAGATAGCTTTTACAATGTTGAGGTATGTTCCTTCTGTCCCTAGTTTTTCTAGTGTTCTGAACATGAAAGGGTATTGTATTTTATGAAATGCTTTTTCTGCGTCTATTGAGATGATCATATGATTTTTATCTTTAAGTCTATGTGATGAATTACGTTATCTATATGATGATTACGTAGTCTATGTGATGATTTCCATGTTGAACCAACCTTGCATCCATGGGATGAACCCCACTTGAGCATGGTGCACTATCTTTTTAATATGTTTTTGTATAAAATTTGCTAGAATCTTCTTTTTTATGTCTAATCTTAGAAATGAGAACTCCTAATGTAGTGATCCAGCAATTGTAAAAGATTACATAACCAAAAAATATTGATTGCATATTTTCATTCTTAGATTGAAATTGATCTATGAGATAATATGAGATAATAATTTTGTTCAGATACAGAACAAATTGGATTACATTCAGTGAACACTGATTTTGAACCCACTGCTAAAAATGGTGAAAGATGTTTCTTTTTTTCTTTTTTCTTTTTTTTTTATTGCACCTGGGATTGAACTCAAGGGTACTCAACCACTGAGCCACATCTCCAGCCCTATTTTTGTGTTTTATTTAGAGACAGGGTCTCACTGAGTTGTTTAGCAACTCACCTCGCCATTGCTGAGGCTGGCTTTGAACTCACAATTCTCCTGTCTCAGCCTCCCAATGTGCTGGGATTATAGGCATGCACCACCATGCCCAGCTAGATATTTCTTTTTAATTGTTGCTGGGTCCAGCACAGATACTTTAAATCCAGTCAACTCACAAACCTTTAAAAAACTTTAATTTGCATGTCTGTCCCTAATTTAGAATTAAAAGGGTCTTCCATGTTTGCAATGACATGTTATCCTTTTATATTGTTTCAACAATGCCTTAAAAGCAGATGTAGCTTATCTTTTAAACATCTTCAACCATTTGAAATAAAAACTTTTTTTCACAGCTATGAATTCATGCATGGATCCAAGTCTCTTGTTTCATTCAATTCCTTGGCTACAAGTATTTATTGAGTACCTGCCCTGTACCAAATATTGTTCTGGGATAGTTGTGATCTATCATTCTTCAATGTTAGATTTTATATTAAATACTTAATATAACTAATAATTAATTAATTGCATTAATTGCATAGTTTAAAATAATGCAATTAATATGTTATTAAATGTTACTTAATTATGAAATATTTAACATAATTCTACTCACTCTATATTTTCTTATAGTCATGAATATGTATATCCATATATTTTCAATATAATAATATTTAAATGTATATTAGTGTAATGTACACCAAACTATATGGTACTTATGTTTCTAAAGCAGTAGAACAATGGATTTTTTGGCTATCCAAGTCTGGGGATTCATAAGTTTCTTTTGATATTTTAATGCATTCTGTTCTTTTTATTCTCATGTTGAACAATTATGTCAAGATTAGTGGTAAATGTTGAGGGAATAGGAGGCTGAAAGCTCTAAGGGAAAGAGAAGTTTATAAGAGTTAGGCCTGTAAACACTAGGGAACACAATTTTTTTTCAAGAGCTTGTTCAGCATCAGTATTGAATGCTATGAAACAACTCTACTTGGGACAAATTTTTTTATATAATAATAAGTAATTATAGATAACTTGATCAAGTATCAGCCCAATATATCATTATTCTGACACTCTACAACACCTGAAATATGCTATAAGATTCAAAGGGCTGATTGCTGACATGACATCTCTCACAGAAGAAAACTTCCATTGCTTAGGAAATTTCTAACACTTAGAAATTATAGTGTCTTCTAATTCTGGTGGTAGTTGGGTGTCATGATGGCTGCCCAAGGTAGAAGTCTACAGACACCAACCTAGTCCATGTGCTTTTCCCTTCCCATTCCCATATGTATCCTCACTCAGTATCCATCTTTCATAAAAAGAATAAAAGCCAAAATTACTGGTGAGTTAGATTTGTTTTTGTTGAATTCTACCAAACTTTCCTTTTTTCCTGCCTACTTCATCTTCCTTACAACTGAATAAGCTATACACTTCATATCCATTCAGGTAAGCTAAATTATTCTGCAGTAACAAAAAAAAAAAAAAAAAAAAACAGCAATGTCTCTTAACAGTAGAAATTTTCATGTCCTCATTCTACGTGTCTTTCATGAATTGACTGATACATACATTTCTTCCTCAAATCCAACAGCTGTGTTGTCTGGGAAGTTGCCAGATGTTGTATCAGAGGAAAAATCCATTAGTGAATCCTGTACTAGCTCTTTAAACATACGCTCAGAGTGACATTTGTCACAGACCATTTGCCAAAGCAAGTTAATTTCCATACTATTATGTTTCTGGAAGCATAACCAAAAGTATTCAGTGATCAGCACTAATGATCCTCAAACTCCTTTCACCCTTCCAACATTCTACATGGAAGAATATGAATATATGAAGGGAAGGGAGATTGAAAGGGGGATCTAAAAATATCCTACATGTTTTAGTTAGCTTTTTGTCTAGTTGTGTCCAAACACCTGACAAGAATAATTTAGAGGAGAAAAAGTTTAGTTTGGCTCATGGTTTCAGAGGTTCAGTCCATGGTCAGTCAATCCATAACTCTGGGCCTAAGGTGAGGTAGAACATTATGGTAGAACATCTAAAAATTCTTGCATTGTGTCACACATGAGCATTATTGGGATACCTTGTATACAGACCATAACACTATGTCTTTATGTGAGAAGAATTAAAAAGAATAATACACTGAAATATCTCATAATTTTAATCAATAAAACAGCAATCTCATTTGCTCAAGTTATTCAAAATATTGCATTTTTCATATAGTATTCTAGGAAGCATTTGAAATCAGAAGGTGAATTTCTTGACTATTAGTTTGAAGAGTTAATATACTATAACTTTTGTAGAGGAATATGTAAAAGTTAACTTCAATGAACTTCATCCTGGTTTTGGATGTTCCGACTTGGAGCTGGTCTTATTATATTCCATTCCTGGAGCTCCTTCAATAGTATAGATTATTCTATTCTTCAGGAGTATCTGTAGTTCCTACACAAATAATCTTTATTTCAATAGTGAAAATTTTATGAATATGATGTAGGAGAGGTTGTTGCAAGTAATTTTAGGATTTCTTTTACTTAATGTTTTCTTATCGGTCCAATGGGAAGTAGATTATTTTGTTTGTTACTAGATATCCATTTAGGCCCTTATTCTAATAGACTATTATATGTAGGTCAACACTGTTGACCTCTCTTACTGTCTAGAAATACTGTGTTCTGCTGGCTTCCATTATATAACTCTTTAATCTCTTGCTGGCTATACATTCTCAAGTTCTTTCATTTGCTTCTCCTTCTTCCTCTGCCCTGTTAATGATGGAATTCTACTCGACTTCCTTTTGTTTTCATTTCCTTCCAAAATTTTTTTAAATTTTTTAAAAAATTTTTTTTGGTTGTAGATGAACACAATATCTTTATTTATTTATTTTTTATGTGGTGCTGAGGATCAAACCCAGTGCCTCATGCATGTGAGGCAAGCGCTGTACCACTGAGCAACAATCCCAGGCCATCCTTCCAAAATTTGCTCCAAATACTTTTACTCCTTCATTGTCCCATGATGATGGTGGCTGTTTCATTTCAGATGTTCAAGTTACTTACTCAGACTATAATTCACTCACACCATAAGGTTCTCAACTTTGACTCAGTCCTTATTGAAATTTCTGTCACTTTCTTTTTTAATTACACAAATACAAACTACTTAGTATAATAGTTAAGGGTGTCCAAAATTAGCCCACTCTTATTATGCTAGTCTGACTTTCTATTACTCTCACCAAAGCCAAGTCTACTATCACATAAATACACCAGGTACTTCCATGGCTCCAAAGAAAACATGGCATAATGGCAAGGTACAGGTTTATGGGGTCAGATGCACCCACACTCAAATCTTAGATTTGACAATTAGGAACAATTTGACCTATGTAAATACCTACCCTCTCTGAAAATCTGTTTTTTCCTCTGATTGATGGGATTAAATGAGATGGTTCACATAATTGTTTTGACTATCAGATGTTGTAGTGTGGATCTGGAATGTTCCTCAAAGGCTTGTGTGTTGAAATATTGGTCCCCAATATTCAGAGGTGGGGCTTTTGAGAAGTTATTTGATTATGAAGGCTCTGATCTCATCAATGGAGTAACCCTTTGATTGGATTTATAGCTGTGGACTATTGGGAGGTGATAAAAACTGTTGGAAGTGAGATCTAAGTGGAGGAAGTAGGTCATTGAGACCATTCCCTGAAATAGTGTATCCTATATCCATCTCCTTCCTTGCTCTCTCTCTGCTTCTTGATCATGAGGTAAAAAGATTTCTTCTGTCATGCCCTTCTGCCATGATATCTCTGCCTCACCATCCATTTAAAAGCAATGGAACCAGCTGGCAATGGACTTACCCCTCTGAAACTATGATCCAAAATAAACCTTTCCTATTTGAAGTGTATTTTCTCAGGTATTTTGTCACAGTAACAGAAAGATGACTAATACATTTCTTTATTTAGCCATAAAGAAAAATGAAATTATGTCATTTGAAGGAAAATGGATGGAACTAGAGACCATAATGTTAAGCTAAATGTCAAACTCAGAAGGTCAAGGGTCATATGTTTTCTCATATATGCTGAAGGTAGAAAGGGAAACGAAAAAGAAAGGTGGGATCAATCTCATGAAATCAAAGGGATATCAGTAGAGGAAAGGAACCAAAGGGGTGGAAGGTGGGGAGAAAGGGAGGGAGTGCTAGAGAGTGATATTGGACAAATTATATTGTTATATTTTGTGTATGTATGAATATATAACAATAAACCCAACCCTTAGGTACAACTATAATGCACCAATAAAAATGTGTAAAAATAAGATGACTAACACAGGTTTGAGATACTGGAGTATCTAGCATAGTACAGTTTTTATAAGTGCTAGCTGTTATTATGATCATTGATATTTTTATATTTTTATAGCTACATGTTGCTTAAACATGGAAGTTCTAACCTTTCTACATGGAAAATTATATTCATAATTTAGAATGACACAGGAAATAAGTCCTATGACCTTCAACTTGTCCTTCTAGGAAAAACTGCTTTGTTTTTCTTAGCATTGTACTAACATACACAATAGGAGTAATCCTTAAGTAGCAGGTGATAAGAAGATAAGAAGTGATCTGAACTCCCAAATATTTCATCCTTAGATTGGCTGGAGATAATAAAGGAGACTTATACAAACTGTTCTATCTAATACTCTAATATCCTTTAGGATCTGGACTAGATATATTGATAGGCTTGATCATTAGTAGAAAGTGTTCAGGTAAGAGAGGTGTCATTCTGGAAAGGGTCATGAAGCAAGAAGACAAAGAAAAGTAGTATCATGATAATGAAGCTCTATGTCCCTTGGAAAAAGACAGAAAATGTAGTTGGTGCCTAGGTGATTTTCTATTATTATTATTATTTTTTGGTTTTACGTGACTTCCTAGTTCTAACTTTCTAGTCCTAATTCAGTTATTGTGCATCCATACAAAAAATATCTCTGAGTCAATGTATAGTGAACCTTTGCTTCTTGAAACCAACTTGAAGATGTACTTTATGTTTTATTTCAAAAGCTTTTCCTTACTGCCTCCATGCATAGCTTCTTTGGGGACCTCAGAATATTTTGTACATATATCCTTTGCAGAACAATTCCAATAAATTACATCTGCTCCAACCTGGTGACACTTTCTGCCTTTATAGTTTCAGCACATAATCCATTGTCTGACATCCAGTAGGTAAAAAGTGAGTACTGATTTATGAATAATAAATGAATGAATGAATGAATACTCGCTTTCCCATGTCACAGAACTCAAAAACACACCACTTACAGTTTAAACGACTTAAACATACTATACTTGTATTTGTAAATGAAGAGTAATTACTTAAACATTTTTTTTAGAAAAATGGCATTAGTTCACCCTGTTCCGAAAAGAGAGGGGTACAGTCATAAAGTCTTTCTTTACCCTACTTTCTAATCTGAAATTCCCACGAGGCGTTATGTAACAGTCCTGCTACATGTCTTGCAAAAATGGAGAATTGTGAACTCCACTGAAGTAAGAACAAAAATTTGGTTAAGTGAATTATATAATTAAATTCTACATTCTAACACTCCATGGATTTATAGGGGCTATTGTGTAATTAGTTTACAAAAGAAAGAGCACTGGAGTTATTTATGACAGATGTTCACCTAACTTAAAACAGGAAGAGTGCATTTACTTCTATGTAGTTATTACAATGTAATTAAAACCATAAAACCACCTTATCTGAATTTCAAAGCTGGGACATGTTTTCTTTCCCTTTCCTTGGCCTTATTGACTGCAGTGCTCTTCACTGATCATGTAAGGATCATAGGAAAGGGCTACAAGTTGGTCACTACCGTCAGATATTTTAGTAAGGCTTTACCTATTCTTTTGCTCCACTTTTCAGTAGAGGGATGCAAATAACTGTCTGAAAGCTGCATGTTTCCTTGTAGATAGAAATCTAAGATGTGGCTGATGACAAAAGTCACTTTTAGTACATAAGTTATGGGAGTGGTTGGAAAGGAAAAATGTGGGTCAGTCAGCAGGTGCTAGCTAGCAAAGATTTGAGTTTTTATATGCTATCATCTTCCAGACACTGAAGAAGCTGAATTGGCTTTGTACACGACTGTGCATATATTTTTTTAAAATGTTGATATGGGTAAACTGTAGTGCGACTTACCATGTGCTATTCCCATTTGGAATGGCTGTGGGCTACCTGTACTCTATGGCAGTTCTTATAGGAAATAGTTGGACTTTTAGAAAACATGACCCATTTCTTGTTTCAAGGCATGGGGAAATATGCCCAGATGTCAAATGTCTGCTCCAATCAATTCAGCTCATTCCACCCATAATCATTTGCTTGTTATAAGAGATTTCCGACTTTCCCATAACGATTCACTTGGATCAAGGCAATATTATTCAGGGATTTGACAACATGTGCAAACTCTTTTTGAATTAGTTTTCAAAGTCTTTTGTGACTGGTGTCAATTTGGCAAGAGCCTTCGTTCATATTTGTGGGCTCAAGGTCTAGAGTTTAGGGTTGCTAATTTTAAGAATTTCCTCTCCAACAATTCCCTTTCACCTTCCAGAGGACAGAGGTACTATGAACATCCAGAATATTAGAGCTAAAATAGGGAGAGAAACCCGAGTTTGGGGTTCTGAGGTTGACTTTTTGACTCTTAAAAGAGCTCTTAACTGCAACACAATTTGAGAGTAAGACCAGAGCTTAGAATCTGCCTCATTCAAGGTCTCCAAAGGCTCACAAAAAGAAAAAGAAACTTTTGGCGTGTAAATGTGGTATTATAGAATGCATTAAACTATAAATAAAAGTCCACACAACCACATTATATGAAAAACAAATAAATCAGTTAAAATGGAGACAAAATTATGGCTAATTTTAGATGTTTAATATGAAGAATGTAATCTGCTTATAATTTTGTGCAAAGTTAGAAAAATTATGATTGTAATAATTTTTTTTTCTATTTGCCTCAACAAATATTTTCAGTGAATAGTGTGTCCAGCTTCTGAAAATTTGTTTTTTTTCTGTTATGTTTGATAACATGTATTAAAATGCAACTTTTGAGAAAAATAAATAAAAATAAAAAATAAAAATAAAAAAATAAATAAAAAAATAAAAATACAATCTGAAACCAAAAAAATAAAAAAATAAAAATTCCTTTAAAAATAATTTATGAATAAATTGAATGAAAGAAGACAGAAAACACTTCACAACTTAATTTTGCTCAATGTTACATGGAAAACTCATGGATTAAGCACAGTATAAAGAAAGCTAAAGAAGCATAACCCTTTTCTAACCCAAAACTTTGGAGTTGTAACTAGTGGCCTCATGAAGCTCTGTGACCTAATGTCTCAGGGAGTCTTTCCTCTTCATTGGATCCTATGACTAACAACTTTTTAGAGCAGAAAGGCCAGCAAGACAAGATGCTACAGTAGGAAACATGGTATCTTTACTACATCAGGCAGTTCATTTATTTTAGGTGGTGATCTAAAAATTACTCCTTTGAGATCTTTTTTTTTTCCCAAAGAAAGTTTACAATTAAGGATAAAAATTCATGCATATTTTGTTGTATAATTTACCAAAACAGTATCTAGATGCATTTGAAAGAGCCTATGATTAAACTTTGGGCTCTAAAATTCAACTTCCTTTTTGAATATACCATTAACAAATTAATCCATTTGGTACAATTTGTAATTTTCTGTGTTAACAATAATTACCACCAATTTTACATCTAAAGGAAATTATTTCACAGGTTTCTGTTAATTAGAGTAATGTTATTAGTGATATTATTGTAAATTCTCTTGCATTCTCTCAGTTTTTTAAAAAACATTTTTTCTAGTTGTATGTTTATTACTATTAGTAGTAGCAGTAGTGTGTGTGCATATGTATTTTTAATGGTGTTAGGATGGAATTGCAGGCCTCACACATGCTAGGCAATCACTCTACCACTGAGCTACATCCCCCCACCCAACCTCACTCAGGTTCTTAAAACACATTCTGGCTACTGCTTTAGTTTTGTATACCATGGCAAATAAGAATTTGATCAGAAGACCTTCCATTAACATAAGAAAATTTAAATTATTTTATTTAAAAGACAAATTGTAACAAAATATTTGATTGGTGGTGGTGGCCACAAGGATACAATTTTGCTATTGCTATAGTTACCCAAAGTTAATGTACACAACTTCTTTTTGCCAAAATGTTTGTCTCTAATCATGTAGATTTTATTGCAATGTCTTATTAGTTTTTCCTTTTCTTTGACAAGGATATAAGGCCAAACATAGCTCCATAAAATTAGGTTTTATTATCTTCATGTTCGTGAAGTCAAAATTCTTTTCCTCAATATTGCTTAAAAATAATTAGGTTTTGAGGTTTAAATTCCTTTCTTTTATAGAAATGTTTTTTGGGCTTATATTTTTCCAAATAAAAGATGCAGCAATGGTGATGATCAACATTTAAAAACATTCAAATTAATTATACATTTTGCTGATTAACTGTAATAGTTTTAAAAGCAAACCTACATTTTAGTTTAAAATCTGATGTTTACAGATGGAATTTTCGTCACATGAAATGGATGGGAAAGATTTTAGTTTCCAGATACGTTGATAAAGCCAACTGTTTAAAAGCCTGGTTTTCATCTTTGGTTTTTCCAATTAGTTTTATTTCCTGATTCTCCACCATTATCTTGTTTCTATCAGATATTTTGTGTATAGTGAATATGCCCAAGACAAATTTGGGACATACGTCAATATTAATTTCTTTGAGATGATTGAATCTATATAAAATGGTAGCTCTCACATGCTAGAAATATATAATTTGATTTTACATTATTTAATTAAAATTATTATATTTTTATTATGGCCTAGAAACTGTATAGATGCTGGGGATAATAGATAAATGTGTTTTCTGATTTACAGAAAACCACTGTCTAAGACATGAAAAAATACTAGTTAAAATATCCAGCACAAGAAGTATAAATAGATAAGTAAAATTGAAGTTTTTGTGGTCAAATGATTTAATATCAATAATTTAAAATAAACTAGACAAAAATAAAATGATAGAAGAACACAGAGGGGATGAGAAAACTTCTCTTGTGGAAAGCAACAAGAGTTTCACAGAGGATGTATTATTTAAGCAATTATCTGTGTGATTATTTTTTTCTCCACTAATTTCTACTGAAGTTAGTCTATTCTTGTTGAAGTACGGTATTGACTGTAGCTTTATAATAGAACTTAATATTTTCTTAGGCAAGTTCTTTTCATAAATTTATTTTTAAAATAAAAGATTCATTGTCTTGTTTATTACTTTTTTTAAAATTTTTATTTTTATTTATTTTTCTCAAAAGTTGCATTTAAATACATGTTATCAAACATAACAGGAAAAAAAACAAATTTTCAGAAGCTGTACACACTATTCACTGAAAATATTTGTTGAGGCAAATAGAAAAAAAAATTATTACAATCATAATTTTTCTAACTTTGCACAAAATTATAAGCAGATTACATTCTTCATATTAAACATCTTTATGTGCACTTTCAATGAACAGTATATATATATATAT
>PVHX01023092.1:0-26414 GCA_004024805.1 Geosciurus inauris
ATATATATATATATTTTTCAAGAGCAGAGACTTTGTCTTATATAACCATACTATAGTGATCCAAATCAGGAAATTTAGTATTGATATAGTACTATGATCTAATCTGTAATCCATGGTCACATTTTGTCAATTGTTTCAATAATGTCATTTTTAGGTATTTTCCTTCCATGTTCAGGATCATGCAGTACAACTATTCATTATGTTTGAAATTCTATTTTATAATAGTTCTTTGTTTTTCTTGATCTTGACATTTTCAAAATCAACTTTTTTGAATTATCTGATGTATGTCAGAAAATGCACCCACATTAAGTCATGAGGAATATGTTTCAACAAATATATATACTTCTTATAAACTAATCAATCAAGACATAGGACATTTCCATCATACCTACAAATTCCTTTCTGCCCCTCACCAGCCACCTGGTTCCATGCAAATAGTGATATGTTCTTTTTCACTATAAGTTAGTTTTGCATATTCCAGAATTTCATGCATGATGTACTCTTTGTATCTAACTGCTTTTTTCTCAGCATGTTTTTGAAATTAATCCATATTTTTCATATAAAAAATAAGAAAGAAAATCAAAAGAATTTTTTAAAAATTCAAATAAATGGTTCTCCCAGGTGGAAAGGCAGAGGGTTATATTTGGGAAGGGCCATGCAGAAAGCTTCAAAGGTAGGGGTGAAGTTTTGCTTTCAGATAATAGGTACAGGGTTTTTTTTAATATGATGTGTATTTATATACATATGTTACATATATAACTTTATATGTATAAATTGGCAGTTTTAAAATTTTGCAACAGCTATATAGACATAACTTTCCTTTTTGCTCATTTAAAATGTATAATTCAGTGATTTTTTCTAGTGTATGTACAGACATGTACAACCAACACCACAGTCAATTTTAGTACATTTTCTGCACCTCAAAAAGAAGCCCCATACCCTTACCTATCGCCTTTGCTCCCCTTTTCCAGCCCTAAGTAACCTAAACTGCTTACTTTCTCTGTAGGTTTACCTCTTCTGGACTTTTGTATAAAGGAGCCACCTGGGCTTTTGTGCCTGGCTTCTTTCACTTAGCATAATGTCTTCAGGTTCCTCTAAGTAGTAATGTGTGTTAGTACTTCACTCCTTTTTGTGATTGTCACAATAATTTCTTTAAATTCTTGAATGCTGATGCTCAAGGAAAAATAATTAGAAGGAAACAAGAAAGACAGAGCTTTCTCTGGAGATCCTAAAGGACCTTCATCTGCTTCCAAAACCTCTGAAGGTGGGTGGCACTGGCTTTTATTTCGGAATGTGACTGACTTTTTCTGAAACTGGGAATGCTACACTGTGGAATGGAATCTTGGTTCCCGATGAATGTGAGTGAGGCAGGGAGCGGAAGAAGAGTTAGTTTACTGAGAAATGGGAGACACCAATCAATGGAAGAGATCTAGCAGCAGGATGGAGGGAAGGAGGGGAGCTTCTAGAAGCAGATTGAACAGACTGTGATCAAGGAAATTCAGGGTAAAGGTGATGAGTTCAGCTGGGGTGCAGGCTCTGAGAGGAACGAAGGGGTAAAGTGGGAAGGGCAGCAGGTCTAAGATCCCAGAGGTTATGACAGGCAGGAGCTGGGGCTGGTGTATGGGTCAAAGGCCGATGCACAGACAGCATTGAATATTCAGCATAGAATGGGCAAATTAAATTTTTTTAATGAACAATTGAAGAAAACGAAACTTTTTACATTCAGATTTTTTTTTTAAACAAAAATGGAGCATCTGAATAGATACAGAGTTTGTTTTGTAAGATGAAAAAGTTCTGGAGACTGCTTTGCACACAATGTGAATATCCATCCTTAACTGCTAAATTGGACATTTAAAAATGGTTAAGATGGTAAATTTTATGTGCATTTTACCACAATAGAAAATTAAAAAAATGCAATATAGAAGAAGTATAATTCTATTTTTTAGCTTTTTTTAAAGTTAATACAAACAAAACAGAAAATGAGAAAGCTGATTTTTCAATATTAATGTTTACCTTGATGGCAGTGGGAGGTTATTTGTTTTGTGTTTCTTTTTCCCATAAAAAGTAACTATCTACTTAGGAAAGTCATATTGTTTAAATAAAGGGAGGGGTATAAGAAATGAAGTACAAGCCGGGCGCGGGGGCGCACGCCTGTAATCCCAGTACTTTGGGAGGCTGAGACAGGAGAATTGAGAATTCAAAGCCAGCCTCAGCTATGGCGAGGTGCTAAGCAACTCAGTGAGACCCTGTCTCTACATAAAACACAAAATAGGGCTGGGGATGTGGCTCAGTGGTCTAGTGCCCCTGAGTTCAATCCCTGGTACCAAAAAAACAAAAAAAAAGAAATGAAGTACAGGCCCCGTGCAATGACATAGGCCTGTAATCCCAGGTACTTGGCAGGTTGAGGTAGAAAGATCTGAAGGTCAAGGCCAGCCTCGGCAACTCAGGGAGACCCTTCTCCAAAATAAAGAATAAAAAGGGCTGAAGATGTAGCTCAGTGGGTTCAATCACCACGCAGTGGGTTCAGAGCACCACTGGGTTCAATCCCTAGTACTGCAAAAAAAAGAAAAAAAAAAGTGACACTTTAAAATTTCCTTGCACTTTAAATCATTGTGATGATTAATATATACGTGGATTTATGGATCTGAAATTTTTTCAGTGATAACATTTGTCAAAATGTGGATATTCCAGAGCAGCTCTTAAAGCATTCTTATATCCAAGCTGGGCTGAAAATATTCTTTATTGAAAAGGAAAAAGCAGAAAGTTGCCTGGAGTCAGCTGACCTTGACCGTCAGTCTTGCTCTCACTGAAGAGTTGTTTTTTTTTTTAAAGTACCAGGGATTGAGCTCAGGGGCACTCGACCACTGAGCCACATCCCCAGCCCTATTTTGTGTTTTATGTAGAGACAGGGTCTCACTGAGTTGCTTAGCCCCTCGCCATTGCTGAGGCTGGCTTTGAACTCGCGATTCTCCTGTCTCAGCCTCCCTAAGTGCTGGGATTACAGACGTGTGCCACCGCGCCCGGCTTGTAGAGTTTTATTTATTTATTTGTTGTTGAAGTTTTGTTGCCTTCCTGATAGCTCAGCCCTTATCTTCTCTGAATGCTGCACAGCCTGTTTTCAACCCCAGTAGCACAGAGGCATCAACAGTCCAATATCCCGTGGACTAAGTGTACTGGGAACTTGGTGAACTGTGGAAAGTCGGGCCCCTTTTTTGTAATGCAGATCCCTGTGAATATAAGGTGTAATTTGACTCTGGCCTCAGTTCATCTTTATCTTTTTCCCAGCTGTGCCCTGTCATTGGTATTTCTGATGTTAGAAACTAAAAATACTGATACACCAAGGAAAAGAAAATCCTGGGGTTTCTGGGCGCTTCAAACTTAATTTTGGCTTTTTCCCGGATTCCAGGGAAGAGACTCTATGAATAATGGAACTAGACCTGCAGCCAGCCCTTGAGAAGTTCACTTAATTATTAAGGTCCTTGGTTGCATTTGCCTTGATGGTCATTGGACATTCTTAGGTGTTTATAAGACAGTTTTAGAACAGACATGAGGCTGTCTTATCTGCTCATGACTTCTCAAATAAAGTAATATTACTTGCACAGTGTTTAAAAATTATATTCTATTTCAGTTCACAGATAGAATTTTGCATATTAAATTATGACCTGAGCAACTGGAAAACATTATAAAAGTCTTAAAAGGACAAAGACAGTGTCTTCTCATTGATTCTGTAACTCCAATGTGGAAATACCTGTGTTGTTTTAATATTAAACCTTAAACTTAAGGTTATTGTTATGGTTTAGATCTTAAACACCCCCTCCCCAACTAAGGGCCATATACCAAAGGTTTGGTGGCCAGTCTGTGCTGCTATTTGGAGGTGGTAGAAGCTGTAGGAGGCAGGGCCTAGTGGGAGGACAGATCTAGGTCAATGGGAGCTGCCCTTGAAGGGGCTCTTGGGACCGTGGCCCCTTCCTCTCTCACTGCTTTCTGGCCACCATGAGAAGAGCAGCTTTTTTCCTCCACACTCTCCCCACCATGATGTTTTGCCTCACCACAGACCCCAAAAGAATGGAGCCAGCCTCTCATGAACTGAAACCATGGACCAAAATAAACCTTCCCTCCTTTTGTTTATCTCAGGAATTTATAATAAAAACAGGAAGTTAACACAGTTATAAAAACAAACAGGTGAAGCCAGGCGTGGTGGCGCATGCCTGTAATCCCAGCACTTTGGGAGGCTGAGACAGGAGAATCGCGAGTTCAAAGCCAGCCTCAGCAAGGGTGAAGTGCTAAGCAACTCAGTGAGACCCTGTCTCTAAAACACAAAATAGGGCTGGGGGTGTGGCTCAGCGATCAGGTGCCCCTGAGTTCAATCCTCACTACAAAAAAAAGAGAAAGAAACAGGTGAAATTGGTTGTAACAATATAATTTATTTAATCCAGTATATCCAAACGGTTATTTAATGTGTGATCAACATAATTGTGATCAATTATTATGTATACAGTGTGATCCCCATTGTTTTTTGGTACTGGAGGTGGAGCTCAGGGGCACCCTACTAGGAACATCAGCAGCCCTTTTTATTATTTTGAGATGAGGTCTTACTAAATTACCAAAGCTGACCTTTCAAACTTGGAATCCTCCTCTTAGCCTCCTGAATTGATGGGATTACAGATGTGTGTGATCATGCCTGGTTTGTGATCAATTATAAATGAACTGTTTAATATCCTTTGTTTATTTGTTTTGTTACTAAATCTTTGGAATTCACTCAGTATTTGTGCTTCCAACATGCCTCAATTCAGAGCAGCCACATTCCAGGTGCCCAGCGGCTACACCTGGCAAGTGGCTTCACATTGGAAGTATAGTTCTGAGGGCTCTGACTCCCCCAACCTCCAGAAGATGAAGGGCCTGACCCCTTCAATGCTTCTACCAGAGGTAGGGAAATGCCCCTCCCCACCAGCATCTCTCCTCAGGCCCACAGGGGGAAGAAATCTATCTGCAGCAGTTTTGAGGGCCTTGGGGCCTTCATGGTCAGAGTGTGGTGGTCTGCTTCCTCCTGTGGGTTGGGGTACCATGTGAGTTGAAGCAACAATCATATGCATCCATGTCTAAGTGCATTTCTGTATTACTTAAGAGATCCAATTTAGGACTGGGATTGTGGCTCAGTGGTAGAGCGCTTGCCTTGCATGTGTGGGGCACTGGGTTTGATCCTCAGCACCACATAAAAATAAATAAAATAAAGATATTGTGTCCGTCTGCAACTAAAAATAATGTTTAAAAAAAAAAGAGATCCAACTTTAAGAAGAAAAGGAAATTCGTACCTGTAGGGTATTATACTGTCTTTCAGATAACTTGTGATCAGCAAGGTCATCAAACCCTGAGATGCTGTCAAAAATGGGTATAAAAATTCTGTATTAGTTAGCTATTACTTTATAACAAATCACCCTGAGACTTATTTAGCTTATAATTGGACTGGTCATTTAGGTGGGGCCCACCTGGGCTGTTGTTCTAGTCTCAGCTGGGATCCTTCCTGTGAGTATGTGTGAGTATGCCTGTGTTGTCTGTGTGGCTAACTGCTGGTTGATTAAGTGGCTCTTTCCTGGAAGTAAACTGGCTGTCAACTGGGGCACCTTGATTCTCTTCCCCAGGGCATTTCATCCTCTATCAGGCTAGTGTGGGTTTGTTCTCTGGGAGAGGGCAGCCTCCTAGAAGAAAAAACAAACAAGAAACACTCGGGATGTTTGGGTACACTGTCATATCCACTGCATTCTATTGGCTAGAGCAAATAAGGCCATCCCAGATCTAATTTGGGAGAAAGAGGTTTTACTCATCAATGAGAGCAGTGGTAAAATCACATTTCAATGAGCATGGGTACAGGGAAGAATGGAGAATTGCTGTTATTTTTGCAGTCAGTATCATGCCTTTTCCTGCGGAGAAGTCCTCTAAGGTTTTGGAAAATGACACTTCTTCAGGAACAGCAGGATTCCTTTGAGGTTCATGTGCATCTAGAACTCCATCATTGGGAATAATTGAGAGAATGCTGAAGCATCTTGGAAGGACTTGGA
The DNA here is from genome assembly GCA_004024805.1 of Geosciurus inauris. NCBI lineage: Eukaryota > Metazoa > Chordata > Mammalia > Rodentia > Sciuridae > Geosciurus > Geosciurus inauris. The sequence goes on from PVHX01023092.1 coordinate 6,057, forward strand.
ATGATTTAGGTAAATGACTGAGGTCGGAGCTTAGGCATCAAGAAGGATCTAGCAATATATTTTTCATTTCTAATCACAGGAGAAATTTGAAAACATGTATAATGCACACCATACGTTTATAAATTCTTTTCATACCTTTTTGGTATTTGTAGGCTATTTTTGATTTTCAACACAAGCTAAATCAAACTGCGCCTGAAACAACCTTACTCTGAAAGCAAGTGACATAAAAATAGAAGTGCTGAGAAGACATTTCTTCCTGCTGCAATTTAGTTGAACAGCTGAGAATGACTTGAAAAAAGTCCCTTGGCTTTAACAGGGCAAAGCTGTTTCCTGAGCAATCCAACTGAGACGCGGCAGTGGGGGGAAGCCCCATTACACACACAAAATCACTTACAGCTAATGCATCCTAACCCTGACTCAGAGGCTCTCATCCCTGGATGCATATTAGGTTCACCTGGGAGCCTTTTAAATTCCCTGTACCCTAAATTGTAGCAGAACAGTTCAATCAGATCTCTGGAGTGGGACCTGGGCATCAGTATTTTTAAAGTTCTCCAGGTGATTACAGTGTGCAGTCAAGGCCAAAACCCACTGCTTTAAACCAGCATCTCTTGGTGAATGAGTTGGCAATTGATTTCTCAAATAAGTGTAAAAGATGGCTGTTGAGTCAGAGCCTTTCAGTCTTACCTGCAGTGCCTTCTATCTTTGCACAAGTCAACCTCTGTTACACCTTTTGTTCCCGATTCCCCCCAGTTCCACAGGCACTGACGTCATTCTATGCACAGAGCAATGTGCTAGGTTTCCTGTCTTTGGTGAGCATCGCTGACTTTGCTGGGGAAAACTGCCTCATAAAAACTCAAGACCTTTAAACATTTTATTGATATATAACTTGCATACAGAAATACAAGCACAAAGTATTCCTGTAACTCTTAGTGAATTGTTCCAAAGTGAATACACTTGTGTAATTAAAAAATAGAACCAGGGGGCTGGGATTGTAGCTCAGCGGTAAAGCGCTTGCCTCGCATGCGTGAGGCCCTGGGTTCGATCCTCGGCACCACATACAAAGCAATAAAAAAAATAAAGACATTGTGTCCATCAACAACTTAAAAAAAAAAAAAATAGAACCAGGGGCTGGGGATATAGCTCAATTGATAGAGTGCTTGCCTCACACACACAAGGCCCTAGGTTCAGTCCCCAGCACCACAAAATAATAATGATAATAATAAAACCAGACTCACTTATATCTCCCCCAAACCACTTTCTCCAAACTCCTCAAAGGTCAGCAAGATCTTAAGAGCTAACACTGTGTTTGTTTGTTTTTACATATAGGACTTAATTTTTATTCTACTTTCTTCACATAAGGTCTATATTTTAACTATTAGGTAACTTTAGATCTTTTTCATAGAAAGACTAATACCCTCCTATTCACAGGTGCAAGTCTGTCTCCACAGAACTGAATATAGTTAAAGCCTTAACCTTCGTGTTATTCAACATGAAGACTAAGACCCAGTGTTAGCATTCCACTGTGGGCCATGGTTATCCAAGTTGTCAAGGGCCTAATCTGTGTACAGTGGAGAACATAAAGCTAAGAGATCCTGAAGGCCTAGGAAAAGAACCCTAGATTCTAAAACAGTAGCCACTGCTTCCTGCTGCTACTGATGTACAATTCCTATACAGGGCTCATTTTGTCCTCTAAAAACAAAAACCAAAACCAACCAACAAACAAAAAAAACCCACTGATTTTTGTAGGAGATTTAACTTTAAGAAGATACCTTAGTTCTTTAACCCTCAGAGAAATGGCCTATTTAGGCAGCTAACCAAAAAATAATCAGAAGCATGGATCTTTGCCCAAAGCCTCCAGAGGTTGAAGTGCAGAAACTTTCTATAATTTGTTATGTAAGGCACCCTATTCCACTTTTTACTTAAAAGAAACTTTTTCTTTGGTTTCCTATAGTTTTTTAGTAAGTCTGTCCTTGGTTTCTTCCCTCTTCTCTGTGATGAGCTCCTTGGTCTCTTCCATCCTGTCTTGCAGACACTCCTTGATGGGTGGACGTGTAGCCAAGACTGTGCTACATTCCTCCCAAGGTCATTCCTCCCAAGGTCACGGCGTAGCACGCAGGTGTTGCAATCTTAAACATGGCATATGCTGTCAGGGCATTTCCACTCTAGGAGGTTTTCAGGATGTTCACTACGCTGTCAGGTTACCCCAGGAGCTCCAGAAAAGGAACGACATTGACACCTTTTATGGCTGCATAATATTATGTCTAAACCAAAAACCAGAAGTTATTAGATGCACAGGAATCAAAACTTTCTCGTATTTACTAAATGTTTTCGTAAATCACTTGATAAAGACTAATAGATTTGTCTTGTTAAGGGTCAAAATCTTCCCCCTTTTTTTTTTGAATGAGTCAATTTTTCTGTGGCACTGGACCACAAAGGACCTCTTGTCCGGGAACCTGAGCAACCAATGACTTCCTCTCCTTTGCAGGACACTAGGCAGCAGGTAAGGGCACCACTTGTTTATGATGGTCTTGAGCCCAAACTCTTTTAGATTCAGCATCATTCAAAAGTACCAGTCCCTCAGCCGGGTGCGGTGGTGCACGCCTGTAATCCCAACACTTAGGGAGGCTGAGACAGGAGAATCGCAAGTTCAAAGCCAGCCTCAGCAACCGTGAGGGGCTAAGCACTCAGTGAGACCCTGTCTCTACATAAAACACAAAATAGGGCTGGGGATGTGGCTCAGTGGTCGAGTGCCTCTGAGTTCAATATCCAGTACCAAAAAAAAAAAAAATAAGTACCAGTCCCTTTATGTTCTGATGGTGTCCACAGAGACCAATCTTCTGTGGTTCCAAGCATGTCCTGTGTGCCAGCTGAGACAGTCCGTGGTACAATCCATTGCATTTTGAATGATGGTGATGATTTCAGCTTCTTACAGAGGCTAGACTCAGGACTGGGGCCGTCGTTCGCACCGCACAGTCTGACCACAGCTCTTTGGAGGCCACGAGTATCCAACCAGCTGAGTGTGGGTCATCTGAGGCGCTTGGGCGGACACTCGTCCCCACACCACCAATGTGCTCTGCCGCTGGCACCAAGCTGCTTCTTTCTAACATTGTCTTTTTATAAACAATTTTTATTACAGAAAAATTTAAACCTCTACAAAATGAACAAAATATTATGGAACACTTCCCAACTTTTAACAGCTAGTTATTGTCTGCCATTTTTGTTTCACCTATATGTCAACCCTTTCTCTAACCCTCACTGTATTCGTTATCTTACTGTCACTGTAACAAAATACATGAGGGAATCAACTTATAAAAAAAAAAGGTTTAGCGGGGCACAGTGGCGCAAGCCTATAATCCCAGCACTTTAGGAGGCTGAGACAGGAGAATTGTGAGTTCAAAGCCAGCCTCAGCAATGGCAAGGCACTAAGCAACTCAGTGAGACCCTGTCTCTACATAAAACACAAAATAGGGCTGGGGATGTGGCTCAGTGGTCGAGTGCCCCTGAGTTCAATCTCCTGTACCAAAAAAAGAAAAAGAAAAAAGGTTCATTTTGAATCTCAGGTTTGGAGATTCCAGTCCATGATTGGCTGGCCCTGTTGCTTTGGACCTGTGGTGAGGTAGCACATCATGGCAGAACTGCATGGAGGAACAAAACCACTTACCTCATCATCAGAAAGAAAGAGAAGAGAGTGAGAGAGGAAGGACTGGGAGTGTGGTTCAGTGGTAGAACACGTGCATATCATGTACAAAGCCTTGGGTTCAATCTCCAGCACAAAGAGGGGGAAGGAGGGAAGAGTGGGCCAGAAGCCGATAATCCCCTTCAGGTGCACGCTCTCATTGACCTAAAAGCCTTCCACTAGGCCCCACCTCTTTATGTTTCCATTGCTTCCTCACTAGGACCACCCTGAAGGCCAAGCTTTTAACACTGACTTAAGTATTTTTTTTTAGGTTTTTTTTCCCCACAAGGCAAAACGTATATACATTGAAAGGCACAGTTCTTCACCAGGTATAGTGGCACACACCTGTAATCCCAGCAACTTGGGAGGCTGAGGCAGGAGGATTGCAAGTGCAAGTCCAGCCTCAAAAACTTAGTAAGACCCTGTTTAAAAAAGTACATTTTGTTTGATACTGAGGATTGAACTCAAGGGCACTCTACCACCCAGCTCCACCCTCAACCCTTTTAATTTTTTTATTTTTGAGACAGAGTCTTGCTAAGTTACTTAGGGCCTCTCTAAATTGCTGAGGCTGGTCTTTTTTTAAGTTTTTTACTTTTTAGTTGTAGATGGACGCAATATCTTTATTTATTTTTATGTGGTGCTGAGGATCAAACCCAGTGACTCATGCATGTGAGGCAAGCACTCTACCACTGAGCTACAACCCCAGCCCGAGGCTGGTCTTAAACTTGCAATTCTCCTGCCTCAGCCTCCCAAGTTGCTGGGATTACAGGCATGTGCCACTGCACCTGGCCAAAAAAATCTTTTAAAAAAGAACATTGAAAGGCACAGATCTTAACTGTATGGTTTGACAGATAAAACCATGCATATAAACTTCACCACTTTTAAGAGGAGGATATTTCCATCAATCCCAGGAAATTCTTTCATGTTCCCAAATAATTTTTTCCTTCTTTAGAGGTGAACATTTATGTGATTTTTTCCACTATGGTGTCACAGTGCCTGAAATCATACAATATGTATTATTTTGTGTCAGCTTGTCTCACTCAGCAGAAAGTCTATGAGCTTCATCCATGATTTGTGATTCAGTAGTTTTTCCTTGGTATTGCTCTGCAGTATTCCACTGTATGAATGTGTTACAATTTGTTCATCCATTTTCTTATTGACGAATTTTTGGGTAATTTCCTGTGTCTAGCTGTTATGGCTAAAAGGTCTATGAACATTCTTGTACAAATTCCTTTTTTGTATTCTATTTAATTTCTTCATTAACATTTAAGTGACATCTCTCTGCAGTCCTGTTGCTCCCGGGATTATAATATGTATCACTGACATTATTACAATTTAATTAGAACTAATATTCTATTTAAATGAATTTACAAACACATTGTTACAGAAAAATTTCCACTTATCTTCTACCCTTTGTGCTATTGACACAGATTTGACATCTATACCTATGTTAATACCCATGTTCATCCCATAGTACAGTGGCATAGTTTTTAATTAAATAGTCATTGGTCTTTTTGAAAAGCTAAAAAGTTAGTAACGAATAATTGCAGGACGATACTTAAAGGCTATGCAAATGTACTGTTTCTCCTTTAATTTTCACTCACAATTTTATTGTATGCATGGATGAATTTTGCCTACCTTGGTGTTCTAGTGGTCATTTTCTATTTTGTGCTGCTGTTCTACATTATTATTTGGGATTCTCCTGTCTGGAAGATTTCTCCATGTAGTGAGTAAACTCCGTTGTCAACTTGACAGGATTGAGAGATGCCAAGAAGAATTGGTCTAGCACACTTCTGGATGTGGCTGTGAGGATGTTCTCAGAGATGATTGGCATGTGGGTCAGCAAACTTCGGGGGGAAAGACCATCCCTGAATGTGAGTGGCACCATCCAATAGGCTGAGGGCCCGGATGGAACAGGAGACAGAAAAGCTTGCACGTGCGCCATGCTTGGCTCTTGTAGATCTGGTGCATTTTAGCGCCTGCCATCAGCTGTGGACTTCAGACTCCAGATTCTTCGGCCTTTGAATATAGTATTGCACAGCAGTTCTCCAGGACTTCACCCTCAGAGTGGGACTGCATGTGGGCCCCTCTTTTATTTATTTATTTATTGTATTTATTTATTTATTTATTCTAATTAGGTTTACATGACAGCAGAATGCATTTTGATCCATTATACACAAATGGAGCAAAACTTTTCATTTCTCTGGTTGTCCATGATATAGAGTCGCACCACATACGCAGTCATGCATGTACCTAGAGCAACCATGTCCATCTCATTCCACCATCCTTCCTGCCCTCATGTCTCCTCCCCTCTCCCCACCCCTCCTTCGACCTAAGTTCTCTCTTTGACCTAAGTTCCCTCTTGTTCTGAGGCTCCAGCTTCTTGAATTGAGCAGCTACCACTCTACCTGAGCTACATCACCAGTGCCACTCCCCATTCTTCTAATTTTTAATTTTGATACAGGGTCTCCCTAAATTGCTGAGGCTAACCTGAAACTTGAAATCCTTCTGTCTTGGCTTCCTGAGTAGCACGGATTACGGGTGTGTGCCACCACGCCCAGCCCTATCTTTCTAATTTTTAAAAATTTCTGTATGGGCTCATGGATATTTTACCCACTGGGTTATAATACAAAGCCATTGTTATATTTTGCTGCTCAGGTTGTTCCAGGTTGGGCCCTCAGTATATCTTTCACATTAGCTTCTTTTGACGTGTCCTCACCTCCAACCCCTCCTTTTTTTTTTTGGTACCAGGGATTGAACCTGGGGACATTTAACACTGAGCCACATCTCCAACCCTTTTTATTTTTTATTTTGAGACAGAGTCTCAGTAAGTCTCTTAGGGCCTTGCTAAGTTGCTGAGGTTGGCCTTGGACTTGTGATCCTCCTGCCTCAGCCTTCCGAGTCGCTGGGATGACATGTGTGCACCTCTGCACTGGCCCAACTCCTTCTTTCAAAAGCAGTTTGTTTCTAACAGTACAAGATGCTCCAGGCACATCTGTATTTTCCTTCCTCTGACCTAGAATTAGTCATTTCTTCAAAAGGCCCCAGTTCCTTTTATTGGAAATGATATTTAGAAACAAAGATCTAAGCCCCAGGTGTTCTCATTGATGCTGGAGCATCACTGCCTCTAGGCTCTCTCAGCACAGTTTAGAAATGTATGTGTGTGGGCTGGGGAGATAGTTCGATCGGTGGAGTGCTTGCCTTGCATGCACAAGGCCCTGGGTTCAATTCCCCAACACCACCAAAAAAGGAAAAAAGATAGAAATGTATACATGGATACAAACTCAGGTATGTACACATATTGTTAAACCAAAGCCCTTGATCCCAAGGTATTTCTGAAATAAAAGAGTTCATTAAGCCATTACAGATGCTAACTAGAAAAAAGACCAGTTCCTGGAATAAGCTTCTGCAACTACCAGAAGTTTCACCCGGAGATAAAAATATTTTTGCAAAGAAAATATGGGGCAAGAAAGCATGAATAGCTTACACTGAACCTATGCTGGCTATAGATAAGAAGTGTGGGGTAACATGAAGCCGAGAAGTCTTTGGGATAGGACGGTTTATAAGAAGTCACTGTGTTGCTCCTGGGTTGGTTGGTTGGAGAGTTTGTATGTAAACAGGGCACAGTGGCCCTGGTTTAGTCAGGCTTCTCTCTCATCCCATTCTTTGGCAACCACTGATCTTTTCCCATCCCTACAATTATGCCTTTTCTGGAATGTCCTATAAGTAGAATCATATAATCTATATAGTTTTTTTGCACCTGGCTTCCTTCACTTAGAGAAATGCATTTAAGATTTACTTTGTTGCTGTGTGACCCATTGTTTGTTCCTTTTTATTGCCTTTTAGGATTTTCATGAATGTTTATAAGTTCATAAGAAACTGCTAAACTGTTTTCCAAAGTTGATGTATCATTTTGCACTCTCAGTCCTAGCTTCCCAAATCCTCATTATTTGGAGAGGGTTTTACTGGTATTTGCTCTTTTGTTTTATTTCATTTCCTTTCATTTTTGATACTGAGGATTGAACCCAGGGGCACTCTGGGGTACTGTACCACTGAGCTACATCTCTGGTCCTTTTGATTTTTTATTTTGAGACAGGGTCTCACTAAGTTGCTGAAGTTCTTGCTAAATTGCTGAGATGGGCTTGAGCTTTGATCCTCCTGCCTCAGCCTCCTGAGTTGCTGGGATTACAGGCGTGCGCCACCATGCTCAGCTTGCAAGTTATTTCTTTTCTTAGCCATTCTAATAGGTGTGTGGTTCCACCTTGTGGAATCTGTGTCATTGTGGGAGGGGAGTTCTGCTGAGAACTCTCAGGAACATAGAATGCTGTGGTGACATTCCTTTTGCCTTTCTTGCATGTTAAAGATCTCCATCCAGTGTTGCTTTACTCCTGATGTTGACACGTTACCCATTATTCACATCATTTCCTGTATATAATATGTTGCTTTTACTGACCGTTTTCAGGATTTTTAGAAATCTTTTGACTGTCCTATGCTTAAGGTACCTTTTCATTTGCATTTTCTTCTTGAGGTTTCAGAACTTTGAATCTAAAATTTTAGGTGGTCTACCAGATTTTGGATTTTTATAGCTGTTATTTGTGTAATTACTTTCCTGTCTTGTGTAATTTTTCTGTCACTCTGCTCTTTTTTTCTGGTACTCAGACATCCCACACATCTCCAAGGCTTCTTCATTCATTTTCTTCAAACATTTTTCACTCTTTTCCTCAGATTGGACCATTTCTATCGTTCTTTCTTCAAGTTTCTTTCTTCTACTCTTTCTAATCAGCTGTTCTACTCTTTCTAATCAGCTGATGACTAAAAAGTAATTTTTAAATTACTTTTTTATTTTATTACTTAAAAGAACAAAAGTAATTTTTATTGTTTTTTAAAATAATTTCTATTCTCTGCTTAATTTCCACAACTGCTTATTCATTATGAAAATGTTTTTCATGATGTCCATGAATGCATGTATGATAGCTGCTTTCAAATTCTTATCTTCTAATTGCAAACTAACAATTTGGGGTTGGTTTCTATTGTCTGATTGTTTTGTTTTTGCCTTGTATATAAATTATGTTTTCCCATTTCTTTGCATGTCTAATTTTTTTTTTTTTTACTGTGAACTAGATACTATAAATGACAGTTATAGAAAAACTGGATTGTGTTGTGCTTCTTTAAGAGTGTTGATATTTTCTTTTTGGCTAGACTCAAACTCCATTCCTTCTCTCTACCCTACAGTGGGCACAACCGAAATCTCTTTCCATTCCTTCATTTTCCAACCGCTATTTTTACCTTGATACACATATATGTAGATAGATAAATATATAATATATCAACCCCCTAATTTCTCCCCTAATTTTCCAGTTACTCAGCTACCCCCAAAATATGCCCTCTGATCCCACAAATAAAACTGGTTTTCTGCCTATCCAGACCATGTACAGATTAGGAGGCACTTTGAGGTTAAAAAGACTCAAGCTTGCAAATATCTTCTGTTTCAGGTCTCATCATTCAAGGTGGACTCCCAATTCCACTTGCTCTTTGGAGGTATGTGTGTGTGTGTGTAACATTTAGATACATGTTTTAAATAAATATAATATTTTGTCCAGATTTTATAATTGTTATCTAGGGTTAGTTTAACAGGCTTCTACATCATTATGGGAAGCCAGAACCTCAATATTTTAAAAAATTTGTGTAAAGTAAAGTATGTAGTATGTATATTTTTGTATCTGACTTCCTTTATGCAACATTATGTTTGTGATATTTATCCTTGCCGCTGCATAAAGCTATAGTTTGTTTATTTAAAAATGTTTTTTTTAAACTAGGTGCAGTGGCATGTGCCTATAGCCTCAGCTACTTGGGAAGTTGAGGTGGGGGATCAAGAGTTCAAGACCCACCTGGGCAAGACAGCAAGACACTATCCAAAAATAAATGTTTTTAAAAATTTTTTGATAAAACATGCATAAGTTTTACCATTTTAACCATTCCCAAGTACATAATTCAGTGGCATTAGCACTCACCTTGTTGTGCAACCATCGTTTCTATCCATCTCTAGAACTTTTTTAATCTTGTAAATCTGCAACTATATATCCATTAAACAATAACTCTATTAGCCCCTGTCCCCAGCCCCTGGAAATCACCAATCTTCTTTCTGTCTCTATAAATTTGACTATGCAATTAAATCATATAAGTGGAATCAGACAATATGTGTTCTCTTGTGACTGGCTCATTTCACTTAACACATTGCCTTCTAAGTTCATTCATGTTGTAGCATGATTGATTTTAGAATGCTGAGACAGTCTCACATGCTTGGGTAATGTTATATAATTTTGTTTTCCAAATTTTTGTACTTGGCTTACCAATGTTTTGTTATAAAGTTTTACATCTATGTTCATGAGCAATATTAGTCTGAAGTTTTCTAGTAAATTTTTGTCTGTTTTTTGAGTAATGCTGGCCTCATATAATAATTTAAGAAATATTTGCTCTGTTTCTACTTTCTGGAAGAGATTGTGGAGAATTAGCATAATTTTCTCTTTAAGTGTTTGTCAGAATTTGCCATTGAACTTACTTGGGACTGGTGCTTTTTATTTTGGAAGGTTATTGATTATTGATTCAATTTCTTCAATAGATCTCAACCTATTCAGAGTATGTATTTCTTCTTACATGAGTGTTGGTTGATTGTGTCTTTCAAGAGATGGGTCCATTTCCTCTGGGCCATCAAATATATGAATGTGGAGTTATTCATACTATTCCTTTATTGTCCTTTGAATTTCCACGGGCTCAGTAGTGATGGCTCTCTTCTCATTTCTGATATTAGTGTTGTGTCTTCTCTTTTTTTTTTTTATTTAGCCAAGATAGATGTTTATCAATTTTTTTGGTATTTTTAAGGAACTAACTTTAGTTTCATTGATTTTTCCCTACTGATTTACTATTTCAGTTTCATCAGCTTCTACTTTTGAATCTTTTTTACCCTCCAATAAAGATTTGATTGCTCTTCTTTTTCTAGATTCCTAAAGTGGAGGTTTAGGTCATGATTTTAGATTTTTCTCATTTTTATTGAATGCATATACAGTCAATCCTGTGAATTCCCTTCTGCACGCTACTTTCACTGCAAACTATAATTTTGATAAGTTGTATTTTCACTTTCATTCAATTTAATTTATTTCTTTAAATTTCCTTGAGACTTGTTCTTTTGACCCCTGTGTTATTTAGAAGAATGTTGTTTAATCTCCATTTATTTGGGGGATTTTTCAGCTACCTTTTCATTGTTTATTTCTGGTTTAATTTGATTGTGTTCTGACACCTTGCATTTTATGACTTCTGTTGTTTTAATTTCTGAAGATGTGTTTTAGGGCCCACAATATGATCTGTCTTGGTGAATGTTCAGTGTGAACTTGAGAAGAATATTCATTCTGCTGTTGCTGGATGAGGTGTTTGATAAGGACCGTTCAGTGATCGTGCTGTTCAGTTTCACTATGTCCTTACTGACTTTCTGTCTGTTGGATTTGTCAATTACGGATAGAATGTTGTTGAAATCTGAAACTATGATCGTGAACTCACCTATTTATTTTTGTAGTGCCATAAGTTCTTGCCCTGTATATTTTTAAGAATGTTTTTTTATTTGTTCGTTACTGTTGTACATAACGGTGGGGTTCATTTCAACCTAATCATACATGAATAGAATGTAATTGGCTCCACCAGCCCCAGAGCTTCCTCTTTCCCTTCTATCCTCCCTCCTCCATTCTCTTTCCTCCGTTTTAATAGTTTTCCTTCTATTTATTTCACTGTTTTTTTAAATTGGTGCTTTACAGATACTCACAGACATGGAATTCACTGTGGTGTATTCCTGCGTGTACGTAGCATACTTTTGTCAGTTTCATTCTGCATTCCCTCCCTTTTCTCATCCCTCGTCCTTCCCCCTCAATCTGCTTCATCTACTCCACTGATCTCCCCTCTCTGTTCTTGGGATCTCCCCCTCCCTCTCTTTCCCCTATTTTGCTCAAGCTTCCCCATATGAAAGAAAACAGTCGACCCTTGATTTTCTGAATCTGTCATGTTTTTCTTACTATGATGCCCTCCAATTTTATCTATGTACCAGCAAATACTAAAATTTCATTCTTTTTTTTTATGTCTGAGTAAAACTCCATTGTATATAGACCACATTTTCTTTATTCTTTGGTCTGTTGACAGGCACCTGGACTGGTTCCATAACTTGGCTATTGTGAATTGTACTGCTATAAACCTTGATGTGCCTGTATCACTACTGTACATTGATTTTAGTTCTTTTGGATAAATACCAAGGAATGAGATAACTGGGCCATATGGCGGTTCTATTTCTAGTCTTTCAAGGAATTCCCATGCTGTGTTCCAGAGTGGTTTTACTAATTTACAGTCTCACCAACAATATACGTGTGTACCTTTTTCTCCACACCTTTGCCAGCATTTATTATAATTTATATTCTTGAAAATTGCCATTCTGACTGAAGTGAAATGAAATCTGAATGTATTTTTGATTTTCATTTCCCTGATTGCTGGAGACATTGAACATCTTTTCATATATTTGTTTGCCATTTGTATTTCTCCTTTTGAGAAATGTCTGTTTAGTTCTTTTGCCCATTTATTGATGGGATTATTTGGGAGTTTTGTGTGTGTTGTTTTTTGAGTTCTTTATATATTCTGGAAGTTATTCCCCTGTTACAGGAGTAGCTGGCAAAGATTTTCTCCCATTCTGTAGGCTCTGTCTTCGTGCTCTTAGTTGTTTCCCTTGCTTTTTAATTTGATATTGTCCCACTTATTGACTCTTGGTTTTATTTCTTGACCTTTAGGAGTCCTACAAGGAAGTCAGTGCCTATGCTGATATGTTGGAGTGTTGACCCAATGTTATCTTCTAGCAGTTGCAGAGTTTCTGGTCTAATTTCTACATTTTGATTCACTTTGATTTGACTTTCATAGAAATCTATTTCATTATTCTACATATGGATGTCCAGTTTTCAGTGCCATTTGTTAAAAAGATTTTTTTTCACAAGTGCATGTTTTAGGTACCTTTGTGAAGTATCAGATGACTGTAACTATGTGGGTTGTCTCTGTCTTATATTCTATTTCATTGATCTTCATCTGTTTCGATGCCAATGCCATGCTGTTTGTGTTGCTATAGCTCTGTAGTGTAATTTGATATCAGGTATTATGATGCCTCCGGCATCACTCTTCTTCCTCAGCACTGCACTGACTATTTTGTGTCTTTCATTTTTCCAATTTCAGGACTGTTTTTCTATTTCTGTGAAGGATGTCATTGGTGTTTTGATGGGGATTGCATTGAATCCATATAACGCTTTTGGCAATATGGCCATTTTGACTATTCATTCTACCTAATCCAGAACATGGGAGATCTTTCTATCTTCTAAGATCTTCATTGTCTTTCTTCAGTGTTCTATAGTTTTCAGTGTAGAGGTCTTTCACCTTGGTTAAAATTATTACTAGGTTTGGTGTGTGTGTGTGTGTGTGTGTGTGTGTTTATCGCGAATGGGATAATTTTCCTGATTTTGTTCTAAGATTTATTATTGGAGTATACAAAAGCTATTGACTTATGAATGTTGATTTTGTATATTGCTACTTTACTGAATTTGCTCATCAGTTCTACATGTCTTCTGGTGGAGTTTATATCCTAGATATAGGATCGTGTCATTAGCAAACAGATAAGTTGATTTTTTTTTTCCTATTTGTACCCCTTTAATTTCCTTCTCTTGTCTTATTGCTCTGGCTAGAGTTTCAAGAACTATAGTAAATAAGAATGATGAGAGTGGACATCTTTGCCTTGTTCCTTATTTTAGAGGAAATGTTTTAAGTTTTTCTCCATTCCATATGATGTTGGCTTTGAGTTTATCATATACAGCCTTTTTATGTTGAAGTAAGTTCCTTTTAATGCTAGCTTCTCCAGCATTTTTAACATGAATAGGTGCTGGATTTTGTCAAAGGCCTTTCTGCATCTATTAAGATGATCAAATGATTCTTATCCTTAGTTTGATTTATGTGGTGAATTATTTATTAATTTGCATATGATGAACCAATCTTACAACCCTGGGATGAAACCTACATAATCATGCTGTGTTATCTTCTTAATGACTTTCAAGCAAACTTGAGTGCAGTTTGTTAATATTTTATTAAGGACTTTTTTGTGGATAGGCATTGTAGTTTTCTTTCCTTGATGTGTCTTTATCTGGTCAGGGTTATACTGGCTTCATAGAGTAAATTTGGGAGTGTTCCCTCCCTTTCTATTTTATGGAATAATTTGAGGAAGACTGGTGTTAGTTCTTCTTTGAATGTCTGATGGAACTCAGCTGAGCATCCATCTGGTCCTGAGCTTTTCTTTGTTGGAAGACTTTCAATTTCTGCTTTAATCTCATTGCTTGATATTGTTTATCTTTTCTATGTCTTCATGGTTCAATTTGGCATGTCACATATATCTAGAAATTTGCCAGTCTTCTAGATTTTCCAGTTTATTGGCGTATCCATTTTCAAAATAGTTTCTAATGATCCTCTGGATTTCAGAAGTGTCTGTGGTGATGTCTCCTTTTTCATCTCTGATTTTGTTAATTTGGGTCTTCTCTCTCTTTTAGTTAGTTTGGCCATGAGTTTATCAATATTTTTATCTCAAAGAACCAACTCTATTGCATTGATCCTTTGTATTTTTTATTCTCAATTTCATTAATTTTGGCTTTGATATTAATTATTTCCTTCTTTTAGTGATTTTGGAATGAGTGTGTTCTTCTTTTCTGAGATCTTAAGATGTAGCAGAAGATTATTTATTTGAAATCTTTGTATCTTTTTTTAAATATAGGCATTTAATGCTATAAATTTTCCTTTTGGACTGCCTTTATACTGTCCCAGAGAATTTGATATGTTGTATTTCTGTTCTCATTTGTTTCTAAGAATTTCTCTCAATTTTTTCTATGATTCATTCCTCATTTAAAAGAGTATTATTCAATCTCCATGTGTTTATGTGGTTTCTATAATTTTCTTGATGTTAATTTCGATTTCATTACATGAGGATATGATAAGATGCACAGGATTTTATTATTTTTTTATTTGCTAAAACTTACATCATGACTTAGAATATGTTCTATTTTGGAAAAATTTTATGAGCTGTTGAGAAGAGAGTGAAATCAGCTGTTTGGGGTTGTAATATTCTGTAGATATCTATTAGGTCCATTTGACTTATAGTATTATTAGATCAGAAGTATTTTATTGATTTTATGTCTGGGTGACCTATTGGTGAAAGGGGTATGTCTAAATCACCCAGTATTATTGTATTGAGGTCCATCTGAGATTTTATGTCGTAAAGTATTGTTTGTGTGTGTGTATGTGTGTGTGTGTGTGTGATTGGGTGCACCAACATTTGGGCATAAATATTTACTATCATTATGTCTTCTTGTTGAATCATTCTCCTTACCAGTATTTAGTGACTTCTTTGTCTCTTCTGATTAAATTTTACTTGAAATTTGCTTTGTCAGATAGAAGAATAGCTCCTCCTTGTTTTCACAGTCTGTTTGCATGGAATATTTTTTTTTTGTCCTTTTACTTTTAGCCTGTGGATGTCTTTGCCTATGAGATGAGTCTCTTGCAAATAGCATATGCTTGGATCTTGGTTTTTAAAATCTATTCTGCCAATCTGTGTCTTAATTAAGGATTGAGACCATTTACATTCAGTGTTATTATGGATAGATGTTTGTTATTTTCTGTCATTTTGGTTTGTTTGCTATATTTAATTTGATCTTAATTTTTATTTATTTATTTGCTTCTTCTAGAGGGCTTCATCTATTTGGGAGGTTTGGGGTTTGTTTTTTAATTTGTTTGTGCATAATATACCTTTAAGTATTTTTTGTATTACTGGCCTAAATGGTCATAAATTTTTTTTACTCATTATTGAAAGTTTTTTATTTCTACTTCAATTATTGCTTTGCTGAATATAAAAATCTTGGCTGGCAACTGTTTTCTTTAAGAGCTTGGAATGAGATAAAGTTGAGATCTCCTTGACTTTAGGGTCTGAGTTGACTAGTAAGAAGTGAGCCTTATTGGATAATTTCTAAATGTGACCTGATGTTTTTCTCTTGCAGCTTTTTAACATTCTTTCCTTGTTTTCTATGTTAGTCATATATATCATGATCTGTCTTGGAGAAGTTCTTTTTTGATCTTGTCTATTTGGGGTTATATATGCCTCCTATATGTGGATGTTCATCTCATTTCTAAGCTTAGGAATGTTTTTGGCTATTATTTCAATGAAAACGTTTAAATGCTATGAGCCCATATCTCCATGCTATCTTCTGTCTCAATGACTATCAAATTTGGTCTCTTGATGCTGTCCCAGAGTTCTTATATATTCTTATTATGGCCTTTAGTTTTTTTTTCTTTTAATGCATACTGAGTATGCAAGTTCAGATACCCTGTGTTCAAGGCCTGAAGTTCTGTTCTCTCTGTAATATAATCTGTTGATGATACTTTCAAGTGAAAATTTTATTTGATTTACTGTGTCTTTCATTTCCAGGAGTTTTGATTGGTTTATTTTCATTATCTTCATTTCTTTATTGAAATGGTCTTTCATTTCCTCTGTTTGCTCTCTTTTTTCTTATTATTTGTTCCTCAGGTCTTTGAGCTCATTGAACAATTTAATAATCAGTTTTGATAATATTTCTCTAGAATCATGTCTGTATCTATGGTTTCCTTTGTTAGGGTTTGTAAATTTCAGGGCAAGATTTGTTTGCCTGTCTCCTCATATTTTCAGAGGTCTTGGATTTGAGGGCCTATTGAGATGTATTCCTCTTCCTTTTTTATGTGTGTGTCCTTTTTGTGTATAGTTACCTTTTTGTTGTTGTTGTTGTTCTAGTGACCTTTTTCTGATTTTGCTTTATTAGTAGATATCCAGGATTGGGACCTGAGGTCCCTCTTTAGCTGTTCCTGCTTGGGTCCTAGTTATTAGTTTGGGTTTTTATCTTCCCTATTCTACATGTTGAAGTATTATTAGAGCTCAGGTGGGGCTAGTGAGGCTTTCTGTCACTTGACTGAGTTGTGAGTACAGGTCAGTATCAGGATCTGTACCCTGTGAACTTACAGTGTCCATCACTTCCCAATTCATCTTAAAAAAGGGAAAAGCAAAGAATATAGCAATAATGGTAGCAACCAATACACAGCCTTAAAATAAATATTCAGTGCTTACTATGACATCTGTGAGACTAATTACCACATAAAGAGGAATGGTGGAGTCAGCATTTAATATCATCACCAATAATAAACAGCTGTGAACTAGACTTAACATTAGACAGTATCAACTATTTGGTCCACCATATTAATAACCATAGCATGAATGGTTAGGAATTACACAAACTAAATAGCTCTAACATATAGTAAAATCATAGTTCCTTCAGTGAAGAAAAAAAATGAGATAGAAAGGCAAGAGAAAGTTTGAAATATTTAAAAAAAGTGAACAGAGGAGAAGCAGGAGAGAGGTAGCAGGTGATGGCTATAAGGCAGGAGGAGTAAAAAGTAACTAAAAGTAATAAATATAGAGAGGAAGAGGGAACAAGAGAATTTGTCTATTAGAGGGGGAAGAAAATGAAGAAGAAATAATAAGAACAAAAAGAAAGGTAAGAACAAACAAATAAAATCAAACCAAAACAAACCCACATAGTTTTACCCCTCCAAAATCAAAACAAGGTTAAATAACAAATAGTAAAGAAAAATTATATATATATATATGTGTGTGTATGTAATATATATGAACCTATCAGCCTATCCAGAACCACACACAGAATGGAAAAATATTTCAAAAAAGGATAAAAATTCTTAATGAAAACTGAAGGGCTTATTTCCACTGGGGTGGTCACAACTATAGGCAAGGATGAGTGTCCATTGCTTGTGCTGTTGTGTCACTCTTGGCCTGTCTTTGTTGGCTATGTACCCCGTGGATCAAGGGCTGCGAGTTGTTAAATCCTGCTTCTTTTGTTAAATCCTGTTTCTCACAAGCTGCCAGCCACTGTGTCCTGGAGCAGAAGCTGGCTGTTGTGGCTCTCAGCTTCCCATTTCACATGTAGGCTGGGGAGTGCTGAGGACTAGAGTCTTGTCTGGACAGAATAGGTCAATGCCTTTCCAGGACAGGGCTGATGCAGACTTCCAAATGGCAAGTTCCAGGGGCTGGAGTCTAGTCTTGCTGCCCTTTGGAACTGTGTCAGGCTATTTGAGATTAGATCCATATCCTTGGTTGCTGGGCAGATGCTGATTTCTGCTGGACATCTGGGTCTCAGGGACCTCCTGAAAATTCCACTCTTAGAGTGAGGGATCTAACCTTCTACAGGTCTTACTTACTCCACCACCATAGATGTGAATTTTGCAGGGTCAGACCTGGAGTGCAGAGACACCTTTCTAACCACTTCTGGCCTCTTCCCAGCTGCTTTCATGAGCCACGAGCAACAAAAGGAACTCTCCCCCCTTTATTTCCCCGAGCCTGGATCACCCTGAGCACAATCCTCTCTGTGCCTGTTTCAGTCACACTGGTCCAGGCACACTCTGGACCCCACGGCAGACAGGGTCTGCTGGGGCAGGCTGGCAATTCCCTTTATGAACTCTTAGCTCCCACCACTGAGAGCTGCTGTGTGGATGACTGCGATGGTTCTTGCAGCAACTCTCCACTCACCTGAGAGAGTCTGATCATTTTTCAATCATCAGCTTGTCCCGTTGCCTCTGGGTCAGTTGGGATCATTATTTCTTGTTCTATGTTCAAAGCTTCTGAATTTCTGTGGCTCTATGATTATTTTACTGGCCAACGTTGGATTTCTGTGAATCCCTCAGTCACCTACCTCGCTGGTAGCACTCCTCCTGCTGGGCTTGCTTCTCAAGCTGGGGGGCAACTAGCATGGGTGCCCCTTGTCTCACACGCCATCTTCCCTCCCTTGCCTACTGTATTTTCATGGTTTATTGTTAGGTGCAGAGACATAAAGGATTAGGATGTTTCCTTAGAGAACTGATCCTTTTATTTACCATGTGATGTCACCTGTGACCAAACTTGAGAAATGCACTTTCTTATTTGGATGAAGCCAAATGGTGCTACCAGTGCAGAAGCAGTATTAAGGCACATCTCCTGCTTTCATGGGACTTAAGATGTGTTTCAAGATACAAAATTAAAATTAAATGAACAGGGCAAGGTATTGCCTGGTCAATGTGATCCCAGAAACTTTCAAAGAAGGGGAAACTATAGGAGGAGGAAAGTGAGATCTCAAATGGCTAGAAAAGATTTAGCAGAGACACATGCCAATATGAGCATAGTCCAGAGATGCTGGCAAGTTCATCGTAACTTTCACTTATATTGATGATTTTGAACCATCACTCTGATGTTGGGAGAGATTGGATTGATATGGCTCCTTATTTTAGAAATCAGTATGCTGCTGTAACTTTAAAATATTATAGTACATGGCCTACCCCAAATTGTAAAAGAATTACTCCTATCGACTTATTTGTGAGTTGGCTGGTAGTCACTCTTTTTAATAGAAACAACTTTCAGCAGTGTTTGGCTCTCAAGCAGGCTATACAGTAACAGAAACATGCTGCTCTAAAACTCCAGACCTTTCTACCACACAGAACAGCACCACTTTGAAAAGGTATGTTCTGATATTGCATCCCCAGAGGTATCAAAAGGACTGATCCTTCCTCTGACTCCTTAGCTAGCAGACTGAACTCCCACTGTTCAAAGCCCAGAGTGATGAATTCCACCATGGCTGCCCTACCCACCAAAGGTTGGTTGGTAAATGTTTATAAGATTGTGTTTGGATACATTGGAGAAAAGATAGCCTTTTCAACAAATGGTGCTGGAAAAACTGGAAATCCATATGCAGCAAAATGAAACTAAACCCCTATCTCTCACCATGCACAAAACTCAACTCAAAGTGGATCAAGGACCTGAGAATTAGACCAGAGACCCTGCGCCTAATAGAGGAAAAAGTAGGCCCAAACCAGCATCTTGTCAAATTAGGCTCCAACTTCCTTAACAAGACTCTTAAAGTGCAAGAAATAAAATCAAGAATCAATAAATGGTATGGATTCAAACTAAAAAGCTTCTTTTTTAATTTTATTATTTTTTTATTTTTTCTCAAAAATTGCATTTTAATACATGTTATCAAACATAACAGAAAAAAACAAATTTTCAGAAGCTGTACACACTGCTCACTGAAAACATTTGTTGAGGCAAATAGAAAAAATTGTTACAATCATAATTTTTCTAACTTTGCACAAAATTATAAGCAGATCAAATTCTTCATATTAAACACCTTTATATGCACTTTCAATGAACAGTATATATATATATATATATATATTTTTTAACCATCTTTACTATACCCATTCCCCTTTCCTGCCCCCCGCCTCCCCCATGTCGTGTCCAGTGTTTCTCTATTTCTCTTATGTTTCCCATTCCCACCTCCCTTATTCATCAGCATCCACTAATCAGAGAGACCATTCGGCATTTGGTTTTTTGGGATTGGCTTACTTCACTTAGCATAATGCTTTCCAATTCCATCCATTTGCCTGCAAATGCCATAACTTTATTCTCTTTTATTGCTGAATAATATTCCATTGTGTATATGTACCACAGTTTCTTTATCCATTCATCTATTGAAGGACATCTGGGTTGCTTCCACAGTTTTGCAATTGTG
>PVHX01023093.1:0-26414 GCA_004024805.1 Geosciurus inauris
CTCATGATTCTCCTGTCTCAGCCTCCCTAAGTGCTGGGATTACAGGCTTGAGCCACTGTGCCTGGCTTATTTTGTGTCTTATGTAGAGACAGGGTCTCACTGAGTTGCTTGGCGCCTCGCCATTGCTAAGGCTGGCTTTGAACTCACGATTCTCCTGTCTCAGCCTCCCTAAGTGCTGGGATTACAGGCTTGAGCCACTGCGCCCGGCTTATTTTGTGTCTTATGTAGAGACAGGGTCTCACTGAGTTGCTTGGCGCCTCGCCATTGCTAAGGCTGGCTTTGAACTCACGATTCTCCTGTCTCAGCCTCCCAAAGTACTGGGATTACAGGCGTGCACCAATGTGCCCCGCTGAAATAAAACCCTTTGAGTTCAGTATTATCCTCATTTTACAATTGAGAATACAGGCTCAGAGAGATTAAGAAACTGGTGCCTAGGGGCTGGGATTGTGGCGCAGTGGTAGCGTGCTCGCCTAGCACGCGTGAGGCACTGGGTTCGATCCTCAGCACCACATAAAAACAAAGATATTCTGTCCACCTAAAACTAAAAAATAAATAAATAAATATTTAAAAAAAAAAAAAAGAAAGAAACTGGTGCCTAGTACCATGTTATTTTCCAACTTCAAACTACATACTTTTTCAGTATGTATGTCACTTAGAGATAAAGAGCAACTGGGACAGGCTCTTTCATTTCCAAAAACAGTCCTTTCCTCTCCCTTTCTGTCTAAAGCCTAAAATGCACTATTAGAAAGGGTTTGGTTCTCTGAGTGCTGAGGGTTTTTTTATTGTTTGTTCTGTTTTCTCAATTAAAAGGCAACACTCCAGGGATCTTGAGAATGTATCTGCTGAAACCTAGGGAGTGGGTGGGAAAGGTGGGGAGCCTCATCTTCCAGAGGACTTGTTTAGCAGGCTGCTTGGGAGCAAAGGCCCATGAGAGCGGAATGCAGGTGGGGTAGACATAGGAAAGGGAGAAATATTGAAGAGGAAGAATCATGTTGCCAAAAAGGTAATGGTACCTATGTGAAGGGCAAAAAGCAGAACTTACCCCCTATTTCTCAAGAGGATCTTTGGCTCAGCTTTGCATGTGGAAAAAGAGTGGAGCTCTAAGTAGGGAAAGCCCCAAGGAAAAACAGGTTGCTGGATACTGATGGTTCTCAGCCCTGACTACCCATTTAGTATAACCCAGGGAGTTTTAAAAATCCTGGTGCAGTGGGGAATGCAGAATGGCCGCTAAATGGGTACAGCAGTCCCACCCCCTTGTCCTCAAAGGATGCATTCCAAACCCCTATAGATGCCTGAGACCGTGGATAGTGCCAAGCTCTATATATACTATATATTTTCCTATGCATACCTACCTTTAATAAAGTTTACACACATCTATAATAAAGTTTAATTTCCAAATTAGGCACAGCAAGAGATTACAACAATAATATAATAAAATAGAACAATTATAATAATATGCTATAATAAAGTTATGAGAATGTGGCCTCCTTTTTCCTCTCTCTCTCAAAATATTGATATTTTTTTTATGAGCAATGACCATATTTCTTTAAAATCTGAAGTGTAACAGCAAAATGAGCACAAATTTCTTTTTCCTTCTTTGCAATGTCACAGATAGAAGATTGGGGTTTTGTTGTTGTTGCTTTTTGTGGGACTAGGGATCAAACACAAGGCCTCACGCATGCTAGGCAAGTGCTCTACCATTGAGTTAGCTAGCCCTCAGAAGATTCTTACTATGCATCTAGCAACATCAGTTTTTGTGTTCTTTCCTTCCTAAAGGGAGAAATGATATCTTTTCACTGAAAGGAAGCACTTTCTGTTTTCTCTTTAGTTTATTCAAATTGCCAGCATCCCTACTCTTGTGCTTTAGGGGCCATTTTTAAGTAAAATAAGGGTCATTTGATCCTAAACACTATGAAACTGCAACAGTGGTTCTGATAATTCAGAGAAATACTAAGTGACAAATGGGCAGGTAGCATATATGGTGTGAATACAGTGGACAAAAGGATGATTCAGTCCCAAAGGGATGAAGCAGGACGGTGTGAGATTCCATCACACTACTCAGAATGGTGTGCAACTTAAAACTTATGAATTATTTATTTCTAGAATTTTCCATTTAATATTTTGATATCTTGGTTGACTATGACAACTGAAACTGCAGAATGTAAAACCACAGATAAGGGAAGACTATTGTACAGTTTCCTTTTAGAGTGATAAAAGTGTTGTGGAACTAGATAGAGCCTCCCACATGAGAAGCACAATGCTCTACCACTGAGCCACACCCCAACCCCCTAAGATGGTTAGTTTTATATCATGTGAATTTCGCCTTGAATTGAGAAACAAAGAAACAAACAAAAATACTGGCTCCCCACATTCCCTGAAAGGAGAGAGAAAGTAATAAAGAGCATAGATGAGGGTAGAAAATTTTGGAAAGAAAAAGAAGATTGGAGGGCAGCTCTTGAGAAGCGTGAGACTTTAGGAGACAGATGTGCTCTGTAATGGGCTCAGTAACTTCCTTCTCTCAAGATAACTTTGTGAAGATCTACTGTACTTGACTTTTTAAGACTTCCAGAAATTAGATTTGGGTTTCTTTTGAATGTGTCTTTGTGCTGGGATAAGGCTAAATATAGCTTACTTTTGCTTGGGCTATATTAATACTTATTTTACAGTTTACTAAAGGCTGGACCTAGATTCTAGCAACAGATTCAAATGGGACCAAGGGCTTGCTGTATCACCCTGACATAGTAAGTATGCCCAGATCTGAAGACATCTTCTAGTTAAAACTGCAAGAAACTAGGACTGTGTACTGTTGCATAAGGGATCCAGAGCACAACTGTAACCAGAGAGGTATTTAGTTACCAGCGATGCTCTAGTAGCCAGTAATTTCAGCCTCCAATTTTGATGAAAATACTTGCCGAGACTGAACTGGCATAAACAAAGTACATTCACACCCAGCCAGCTGGACTCCATCTCAAGAATACAAGCTGAGGCACCAGAAGGTGAGGAGATTGATGCTATTTATGGGAGCACTCTGCAGCCATCTCTCTGTTACAGGTCTGGATGGAAAATGATGCAAAGAGATTTAGAGCCCTACAGAAAGAAACTACCAAAATACTGCAAGCCCATGCAAATGTGGAAGCTCCCGGGGAGAGCCTGAAAGCCAGGGACACAAAATAGGGCAGTGGGTTTGCAAAATAAAAGAAGTAATTGTGAGAAGCAATTGCCAACTCACATGCTCAGTAGGGAAGGAAAGCACTAAAAGAAAGGCAAGAACAGACAATGAAGCCAGAGAAAATAGGGTGAACTGGTGCGACCAAAAATAAGACAGAACTGGTAGAAATGATAGCAAATCTCCACAGGCACCAGAGCAGATGTTTCAATCAAGTTCTTTATTGCTTCTTCTTTTTTTTTTTTTTTTTAATATTTTTTTAGTTGTAGATGGACACAATATCTTTATTTATTTATTTTTATGTGGTGCTGAGGATCGAACCCAGTGCTTCACACATGCAAGGCAAGCGCTCTACCACTGAGCTACAATCCCAGCCCTCTTTATTGCTTCTTCCCAGCCCTGCTCCTCACCTTTATTTTTGTCCCCTTCCCAGCACTTGGTTCTGCTCTGTGAGGTCTTCCAACCACGTTTTAGTTCATCCAACAGATCTTGATTAAGCACAATCTTTATCTCTGACCCAGGACAAGGCTCTGGGCATACAGAGTGAAGAGAACACAACTAAGGCCAGACTAAGGACTCAGAGCCTTTAAAGGCACTAAAAGATTAGGGTGTTGCCTAATTCAAAATAAAATGTTATTTTTCAAAGTGATACAAACCCTCATCTATATGCTGAAAAATAGCTTCTTTCTAAAATTAGGAATTATAAAATTCAGATTTCATTAAAGATGAAATCTTTCACTCTTGCAGTCTCCTTTCAGGGGTGACTCAGCTATGGACACTCCTTGCCTTTAAAAAGCTCACTAGAGGCAGCTGGAGGTGTAGCTCAGAGGTAGAGCACTTGCCTAGTATGCACGAGGACCTGGGTTCCATCCCCAACACAGGAAAAAAAAAATGACACGAATCATGAAGGCATGGCTTTAGCAATTGTGGACTTATTCATCATACCTTGAACACTTGAATTAGAAGTTACTGAACTGAATTCAGGTATCAATGGAATCCAGAGGTTGAACTTTGCAGATAATGTCAACTTGGGGTTGGACTTGGTAGATGGAAGTTCCAGAGAAAAGCTGTAATGGAATGAGTCAAGGCCAAGTTTCTGAGATGGCTTCCAATAGTCAAGAGAATTCAATCTGGAAGCTGAGAAATTGAGAGTCTCAAAGCTAAAAGCTGGACAATGGAAGAAGTGTTAGAATCAATGATTTCCTTTTCTTTCTTTCTTTCTTTTCTTTTCTTTTTTTTTTTGGTACTGGGAATTGAACTCAGGGGCCCTCGACCACTGAGCCACATCCCCAGCCCTATTTTGTGTTTTATGTAGAGACAGGGTCTCACTGAGTTGCTGAGCACCTCGCCCTTGCTGAGGCTGGCTTTGAACTCGCGATTCTCCTGTCTCAGCCTCCCTACGTGGTGGGATTACAGGCTTGTGCCACCGCACCCGACAGAATCAATGATTTCAGTGATTTACTGAATAGAGTTGGATCCAAAAGTGAGGATTAAGTACTCAAACAAGAATATAGAAAGAGGGGATGTGAACAGGTTAGCAAGGTAGGATTTTGTACCCTGGGCCCTGCTTCACAATATTACTCTCTTCCCAGTTCCTCAGTGAACCTGAGAGGTTCCTCAGCTAACCTAAATAGAATGGGTTCATGGATGGTTTAGATAAGTTTATAGCTGAGAGATGTAAAAGTTAAGTGAGGTTAGATGTGTCTAGGCTATGTCCCTGGCTTATGGTTGTCAGTGGATTTGAAGAAGGATTTCAAGACTTTGGGATTTTTGTACAAGTATGATAATTTCTTCAAAATCATTGTTTTACCTGCCTTGAAGAGTACTCTACTTCCTTGGGAACTCCTCTTCTCCATTCCAAACATAGTTATGGCAGGGTTGCCCAATCACAGCTTCTCCATTCTTCCAGGTACAGGGTGAATCTAACTCAGCTGGTCTCTATCCTTAATGATGTGATTGGTTCAGAGATAACACATGTCCCAAATGAGGATAATCATAGGTTCTCTAGCTGGAAATGCTGGGAAGGTGCTTTCTTCTCTGCTTAGGTGAACTGTGGACAGAAGTCTTACAGGAAAACAGGGCTCCTGTTTAGTGGTAACAACTGAATTGTGAGGACGAAGTCCATGTGCAGAGAGGAGCAGAGGGGAGAGGAACAGAGGGGAGAGCTGCAGGGCACAGGAAAGAGCTCTGAGGGTGGTGCCAGTCATTCCTGAGGACAGCGCCACATCTACCCTCCATGGTTTGTTTTCAGGAGGCAACAATTTTGCTTTCCACTTTAATTTGTGTTACTTCAACTTCTATTCAGAGAGTCCTGTCCTAGGAGAGCCATCAAGCAATATGCCCTGAAATAAATTGGGGGAATTTATAAAAAGTTGTACAGGGGACATTGCTCAGTGGCATAGCCTTTGACGTACAAGGCCCTCAGTTCAAACCTCAGCATAAAAAATAAAAAAAAAAAAGTTTGGAAAGGTAAGATCATATACCCACTAGAATGGTTAAAATTCTAAAAACCATCAATACTAAAAGGTAAAACTCTGAAAAACTGGGACTCTCATACATAGCTGGAGAGGGAGGGATGAGAAGGTAAAATGGTAAAACAAAACACTGGGAAACTGACATTTTAAAATAAAGTTATACATGGGCTGGGGTTGTGGCTCGGCAGTACCGTGCTCGCCTAGCACGTGTGAGGCCCTGGGTTCGATCATCAGCACCACATAAAAAATAAAATAAAGGTATTATGTCTAACTACAACTAAAAAAACATTTAAAAAAATAAAGTTATACATACAATTCTCCAGTGATAGCAATTCTACTTCTTGGCATTTACCCAAAAGAAATAAAAATATATGTTCACAAAAAGATATACAAGGATGTTCAGGGGGCTGGGGATGTGGCTTAGTGGTAAAGCATATGTCTAGTATGTAAAAGGCCCTGGGGTCAATCCCCAGCATCCTCAGCTTTATTCAAGAGCCCCACACTGGAAGTAAACCAAATGAGATTGGACTTTTTAAAATTGTGTATATCATATTATGGCATAATACTTAGCAATAAAAAGGAATGACACTGTGACTGCTCCCCAAACATTATGTTGAATCAAAGAAGCCAGACAGAGAGGAGTATGTACACACTGTTTAATTCCATTTATATGAAGTAAAATAGGCAAAACTAATCTATGGTGATAAAAATGAGACCGGTGGTTATTCAGGAGAAGAGGTGGAAAGGAGACACAAGGGAACTTTCTGGGATAATACAAATGTTCCATATTTTAATTAGGGTAGCAGTTATATTGATTAAAATATTTGCCAAAACTCATCACATTGCTCACTTAAAATGTGTGCATTTTATTACATGCAATTTGTCCTTTTTTTTTTTTTTTTTTTTTTTAAGGATATTTGGTGGGATGTGGTGGCACATTCCTATAATCCTAGCTGCTCAATAGTCTGGGATAGGATTGCAAGTTCAAGAACAACCTCAGCATTTTAGTGAGACCCTGTCTCAAAAAAGGGCTGGGGATGTAGATTGTGGGTAAAGTGCCCCTGGATTCAATCCCCAGTACTGCATTAAAAGAAAAAAAGAATAGTTGTATACCTATGTTCATAGCAGCATGATTCACAGTGGTCAAAAGGTAGAAGCAATACATATGTCCACTGATAGATGAATAAATAAACAAAACGTAGTAGATACATATATTGGGATACTATACAGCCCTAACTATTCAGCCCTAAAAAGGAAGAACATTCTAACATATGCTACAACAGGAATAAACCTTAAGGACATTAGGGTAAATAAAAGAATCAGGTCACACACACAAAATATTATATGTTTCCACTTATATGAGGTCCCTGGACAACTTATATGTCTTAAAGGGTGCAGCATTTCAGTTTTGCAAGAGGACAAGAGTTCTGGAGATGGGTAATGGTAAAGGTTGCAAAACAATATGAATGTATTTAATATCACTGACCTATAAACTTAAAAGGGGGTTAAGAGAATAAATTGTTTTGTATATTTTACTCCCATTGGGTAAAAAACATATTGAAAAGAAGTTGCCTACTTTCTGCTTTGCCAAGCAAGGACATGGAAAAACAGCAAAGCTCCATCTTCTATCACCTGCATTTCATAAATGGAGAGAGAATTTTTAAACGAAAAATGTAAGAAGGACATAGTCTCAGGATAAATAGTTTTTTTCCTCAAATAGGACATTTGGACTTGTTCCTCCACATCATTCTTACTGTCTTTTATTTCATCACAGTTTATTAATAATTTTTAAGATTCTTTTCAATAATTACCAGTTTGGAGATGAGAGTTTGGAACTACTACAGTACAAAGTGGCTTGATGATACCACCAGGGATAAAAACCCTGAGCCCACTGAAACATTGTTCTGATCCAATATGACATTTCCTGGATCCTAAAAGCATGCTTTCATGCAGGTGTAGAAGAAAATCATGTAAAAATGGCCCACAAACAGCTATTGGAAGACAGAAGATCAGAGAGGCCTCTCCACCAGAGAAAGAGCAATGACTGGGAAATACAACATTCTCACCCTAATGCATTCAGATAGGGCACTTGCGGTCTCTTGCACCTGTGTTCTAATGTGCGTGCCTTTAATGTAGCACCAATTTCCCCAGCAAGAGGTCTTGCAACTGTGGCTTCCCAGAAGGCAGGAAGTGAAGCAACTCAAGCCAGATGCAGCCCAAAGGCTGAGTCTGTGTAGTAACAGCAAGGACAGAAAAAAAAAAAAAAAGGTAACAAGGGGGATGAGGGTGTAGCTCTGCGGTAGAGACCTTATCTAGCATACACAAGGGCCTGGATTCAATTCCCAGCTGGGTAGTGGGAGGAGAGTAAAAAGTAGCAAGTATGAAACCATAAGGAAATTCCAAGTTGATTGCAAGCGTCAATCTTTGCTATGGAGTTCCAGAAAATTCCAGGAGTCTGCACAATGACTAAACTTTGTGTGGAGAGGAACAAGGTGAATGGGCATTGAAATTTGAAATGGTCCAGGAGCTCTCAGGGTCTAAATGCAGTCTACTCACTTCATATTCTTTAAATGGTATTAAAATGCTTTATTAAACTAGCATGACAGGGCTGGAGTTGTGGCTCAGTGGTAGAGCACTTGCCTGGCATGTATGAGGCACTGGGTTCAATTCTCAGCACCACATATAAATACATAAATAAAATAAAGGTCCATCAACAACTAAAAAAATATTTTAATATTTTTAAAAGATACACATTTATAGCATTAGAATGCATATATTAAAAATATGAAAGACTGGGGCTGGGATTGTGGCTCAGTGGTACAGCGCTCGCCTCACATGCGTGAGGCACTGGGTTCGATCCTCAGCACCACATAAAATAAATAAAAATAAAGATATTGTGTCCATCCACAACTAAAAAAATATATTAAAAAAATTTTAAAAAATATGAAAGACTGAATACAAATAAATAAATACAATTTTTTAAAAATTAACATGACAATGTTCCTTAATGTATATTCAAAATTGTGTATTGTGTAAGGAAGTGGGAGGGGCTGGGGTTATGGCGCAGTGGTAGAGTGCTCGCCTAGCACACAGGAGGCACTGGGTTCGATCCTCAGCACCACATAAAAATAAAATAAAGATATTCTATCCACCTATAACTAAAAAATAAATATAAAAAAAAAAAGGAAGGGGGATAATCTCAGCAGTTCAGGAGGCTGAGGCAGGAGGATCGCAAGTTTAAAGCCAGCCTCAGCAAAAGTGAGGCGCTAAGCAACTCAGTGAGACCCTGTCTCTAAATGAAATGCAAAATAGGGCTGGGGATGTGGCTTAGTGGTCGAGTATCCCGGAGTTGAATCCCTGATACTCCCCACAAGAAAAAGAATGGGGAGGGACTGGGATTGTAGTTCAGTGGCAGAGTGCTTGCCTAGTAGGTGTGAGGCACTGGGTTCGATCCTCAGCACCATATAAAAAAATTTTTTTTAAAGCATTGTACCCATTCACAACTAAAAAAAATATTTAAAAAAAAAGGGAGAGCTGGGCACAGTGGCACACACCTGTAATCCCAGTGACTTGTGAGGCTGAGGCAGGAGGATCACAAGTTCAAAGCCAGCCTCAGCAAGTGGGCAAGGCCCTAAGCAAGTTAGCAAGACTCTGTGTCAAAATAAAAAATAAAACGAGGCCTGGGATTGTAGCTCAGTGGTAGAGCGCTTGCCTCGCATGCGTGAGGCCCTGGGTTCGATCCTCAGCACCACATACAAAGCAATAAAATAAAGACATTGTGTCCTTCTACAACTAAAAAAAATATTTTAAAAAAATAAATAAATAAAATGAACTGGGGTTGTGGCTCAGTGGTTAAGTGCCCCTGGGTTCAATCCCCAATACCAAAAAAAAAAAAAAAAAAAAAAAAAAAGCAGGAGGCCAGGGAATCTGGTATGTTTTGACATATTTTTGAAGACAGTCAACATGCTTTCAGAAAAATGGCAAGTAAGTACAAAACTACATTTTCACCCAATGTTGGAGATGGAACCCAAAGCATTGCACATGCTAGGCAATTGCTTTACTATTGAGCTACACTCCCTAACCCACAAAAACTTTTTTACGCCCCTCCATAAGGATTCCCTTTTCAATATGCTCAAGCTCTTTTACTCTATGCCAGACTATGCTCCCACAGGGATGCTCTTCTTACCCTTCCTGGGCTCTGACACCATCGCTTGGTCATCTTCATGCACCAACACCTTTCTCATCTGGCTCAGACTCTAACACTGCACTGAGCTGTCACCCCACATGAACACTCTCCTTACCCTGTACAGTCTCCAACTCTTTGTACTGAAGCAATCTCCAACACAGGTACCCTACTCAGATTTTGGCATCTTGTGCTGGGCTGTTCCCTTATGTGCATACCCTCTTTGTTCTTCTTAGGTTCTGATACCCTTGTTGGGCCACACAACCATTTGGACATTCCTGTCAGTTTGCTTGGTAACTCTTCTCCCTTGTTCATATATGTGGGTCCTAATTTGTAATATCTCTAATTGCTTTGCCTTATTTCTAGTTTTACACAGATTCAAGATTTCATGATTAAATATATTTTTCCCCATTCTTAAGTTTTTTATTCTGGAATAACTTAATTGCCTGGACTTCATCATCAGATAACTTTTGCCAAAAGTTTACATGTACCTGACCTGAGAGAAATCTTTGCAAGTTTGATACTGTTCTTTGATTGCCTTTATATCTGAGTGGAAATTTAGTTGGGTATAAAATTGTTGAGTCACGCTCATTTCTTCTTTGAATTCTGTAAATAATACTCTATAATCTCTGGCATGGGTTATGACTGTCAATTAAGTTTGATCCCAGTTTTACCTATTCCTATTACAAGTGACTTGTATTTCCTGCTTAGAATCTTGTAAGATTATTCACTTAGTTTGTGAAGTTTAGTTACTTCATGTAGCTATGTCATATTTTTTATGTCTCTGTGTTAATTTGAGGACACAGTGTGTCCTCAAAATTTATAGATTCTACATTTCAGGAAAGAACACCTTTCTCTTTGAATATGTTTAGTCTCCATTTGTTCTGCTTGCTACCTCAGGGATACAAAAATATATTTTATATAAATATTTTATATAAAATTATATATATGGTGTATTCTTGTGTTTTATCCAGGTATAATTTCTATAACTGCAAAATTCTTCATAGATAAGGATAATAACTATTATTGTAGGTGTGATCCAACGAGAAGAATTTTTATGTTCTATCTCAGTTCAGTTCTCATGTACTAAAAACTTTGTAAGTGATCTTTATTTGTGTGTGTATGTGGTGTGTATGTGCTTGGAAATGTGTAGACTGTGATATAGGAGGCCAAGAAAAACAACACAGTAGCCAATTTGTTTTCAGAGTGACCATACAATAATCAAAACTTTTTTTTCTTGCAGTGTTACAGATTGCACTTAAGGCTGGGCAAACACTCTACCACTAAGCCACACCTTCTGCCCTAGAATTAATTTTTAGTGTTTTTTGTTTGTTTGCTTGTTTTGACAGAACTGGGAATCAAACCCAGGGCTTCACACATGCTAGGCAAGCAGTTTACCACTGAGTTACCTCCCCTAGAACTAATATTTTATTTGTTTATTTACTTATATTATTATTATTTTGGTACTGTGGATTTAATTCAGTAGTGCTTTACCACTGAGCTACATCCCCAGTCCTTTTGATTTATTTTGAGATAGGATCTTGCCAAGTTTCTTAGGGCTTCGTAAGTTTTTTTGAGGGGGGGTGGGTACCAGGGATTGAACCTAGGGGTGCTTAACCACTGAGTCGCATCCCCAGCCCTTTTTTTTTAATATATTTTTTTAGTTGTAGATGGATACAATGTCTTTATTTTATTTCTTTGTATGTGGTGCTCAGGATTGAACCCAGGGCCTCACGCATGCGAGGCAAGCGCTCTGCCACTGAGCTACAATCCCAGCCCCATCCCCAGCCCTTTTTATTTTTTTTTTATTTTGAGACAGTATCTCCCTAAGTTGCTTAGGACCTCACTAAGTTGCTGAGGCTGGCTTTGAACTTGTGATCCTCCTGCCTCAGCCTCCCACGCCACTGAGATTACAGGAGTGCACCACACCCAATTTTTATGTTTAACTATACAAGACAAAGACATAAGTACTTTACATATGCTGGCTTATTTAATTATCATGATAACTATGTGAAATAAGTATTATTATGCTATTAATAATGAGGAAATTAAGCCTTAGAAAGGCTTTAAAGTTGTATTATTACTAAATGGTAGAGTGGGCTTGGAATCTGAGTTTTTCAAGCAATGTCCATACAACAAGTACTCACTCTTTCTCATGATGGGGAGCTCTGAGGGTAAAAAAAGATGTGTATGCCTCCAAGGCATATTCATATTTCAAGAAGACAAATCAATTGGTTCCCATGATGTCATATTATCTTTATAGTAACATATGTTAGAATTACAAAACATATAGCCTATAAAACTTTAAAAAGTAATTTTTAGCCACTGGTCACCAGTTTATTTTTTTTCAACTGCACCTTAGATCTTTTCACTGGGAGTCCCAAAAGGTACTTAAGTTCAATATATTTTATTTATTTATTTATTTATTTGGTACTGGGGATTGAACTTGACCCTGAGCCACATCCCCAGCCCTATTTTGTGTTTTATGTAGAGACAGGGTCTCACTGAGTTGCTTAGCACCTCGTGGTTGCTGAGGCTGGCTTTGAACTTGCGATTCTCCTGTCTCAGCCTCCCTAAGTGCTGGGATTACAGGCTTGCGCCACTGCGCCTGGCTCAATATATTTTGTTAATGAATGAATTTATTTGTGGTGCTGGGGATTGAGCCCAGGAGCACTCTATCACTGAGCGGCATTCCTAGTCATTTTTCTATTATTTTATTTTGAGATGAGATTTTACTAAATTGTTAAGACTAGCCTTGAACTTATGGTCCTCTTGCCTCAGCCTTACAAGTCTATTACAGGCATGTGCCAGTGTGCCTGACTTCAAGACATATTTATGCACATTTTACAATATACATATATGATAAATCATGTGTACATAATTTAGAAATAAATCAATATACTAGGGATTCATGTTCAAGTATTTTTATTAATTAAGTGTGCTTTCAAAGGGGTTTGGAGACCAGTGTTTTAGAAAGACAAATCTGAGCCTATGTATGAATTTTTTAAAAAGAGAGAGAGAGAGAGAGAAGAGAGGGCAGAAAGATGAGACTGAAGAAGGGAAAGACTAGTCAGTTACCTCTGCAACACAACATTCCAGGCCAGTGGTTAAAAGGGGCTGAAATTAATTTTGAATGGAAAGGAACAGATTCAAGAGAATGAGTCGATGAGGAGACGAAAGTAGCAACCTTTGACAACTAATGGTGTATAGAATGCAAGGAGGTACGTGTGTGTGTATGTACACGTGTGTGTGTATGCATAAATGTATATAAACCAACATATATATACATGTACATATATTTTAACATGAAATTTAAAAGCAATAGAAATAAATTTTAAATTTAAATTTTTATTTGATTCCACAGGTCAAAATATTTTTGTTCTCCATATAATTGAATAAATTCCACTGTTTTAAAAAAATATGTATATTTTAGTTTAACAAGCTGTAATGTGGTGATTCACAGTATGTTTCTAATTTTGGTTTATTTTGAAAATAAGTTTTAATTGCCAGTATAGTTGACAAAGATATTCTTGAAGTTACAAGTACTGAATGTACCAAAAATGCATTACTGAATCCTAATATTCATTTCCATCTAGTAAATATGCAAAATTTTATTTAAATTCAGCCAATGAATTGGCTGATGTTAGAGTTATCTTGCAAACTAACTGAAAGGTATTGTAAATCAACATCTGGAATATTAATAGGTTAAATTTTTTTTAAAAAAGTTTTTTTTAGTTGTAGATGGACACAATAACTTTCCTTTATTTATTTATTTTTATATGGTGCTGCGGCTCAAACCCAGTGCCTCACACACGCTAGGTAAACGCTCCACCACTGAGCTACAACCCCAGCCCAGTTTAAATTTTTTTTCCTAGTTTTTTAAAACATGCAGATAAAAATTCTTCGTAAGTGATGATAGTTATATCATTTTCTGGAATAAAACAGTTATGGAAACATTTCTAGCAATCCATTTTCAAAATGCTCTCTCAATAAATAGTATTTATCTGAAAAGCAGTTATTTTCATTCACTATTGAACAATGCCATTTCCATAAAGGTACTGATTATATGTATCTATTATTTTAAAATCTCCAGTAGCAGCTTCTTGTGTGTGTGTGTGTGTGTGTGTGTGTGTGTGTGTAGTGCTGGGGATTAAATCCAGTGCCTCTAGAATGCTAAGTAAGCACTCTACCACTGAGCCACATTTCTGGACCAGTAGCATAGTCTTTAAAGCCATTTGTCCTAACAGAAAAGGTCAGAAATTTTTAGACACTGGTCTTTTTACAAGAGAAAAAATGTGTAGTGCATCTTTTAAGTTGACAGTTCTCTTAAGTCTTTTACCCCCAAATAATCTATGGAGCTGTTTGGTACAATTGATTTTTATGGTAGCTCCCCATCTCCTGGGACAGTATAAAGATTCTTCTTTTTCTCTTTTTGGTGCTGGGTCTTACACAGCCTAAGGACATACTCTATCACTGAACTACAAATCCAGCCCCTGATTCTATTATTTAAAAATCTTTTGTGTGTGTGTGTCTGTGTGTGTGTTATTTTTGTTTGTTTGTTTTTATAAAAATAGTATTAATGACAACCTGCGGCACACAAATTCCTCTCAGGAGACTTCTCTTACCATTGATGACAAGTGACTCATGGACAGGAAAGTGTGACTGCCAGCATCACTCCATAGATTAGGTATCAGTAAAGTTCAATAATTAAAAAATATATATATGTAGAAGTTCTAATATATCTTCTAACCCAGGGCTGCATCTTCTGCACATCCACGGATGTGCACACATTCCCCCTTTAGAGATCACTGACCGAAGCACCTCTATGAACTTCTGTGATTCTCCTTTCACTCTCCTGCCACCAACTCCTCTTTTTTTTTTTTTTTTCTGGTACTGGAAATTGAACCAAGGGGCGCTTTACCATTGAGCTGCATAGCCAGACTTTTTTATTTTTTATTTTGAGATAGCATCTCCCTACGTTGCCCAGGCTAGTTTCAAACTTGCCGTCCTCCTGCCTCATCCTCCCAGGTGGCTGGGATTACAAGAGTGCATCACTCTTTTCTTGATAACATTGCTCTCAATTCTCTCCCAAGCACCTCTATGATCCTTTCACTGCCCTGACAACAAACCTTTGTTATCGCCAGGTATCATGGTGTACACCTGTAATCCTAGCAACCAGGGAGGCTGAGGCAGGAGAATCACAAGTCTGAGGTCAGCCTCAGCAGCTTAGCAAGGTCCTCAGCAATTTAGCAAGCTCCCTGGGGAAGCTGAGGATGTGGCTCACTAATTAAGCAGTCGTGGGTTCCATCTCTGGCACCAAAATAAATAAATAAATAAATAAACAAACAAACAAACCTTGTTTTCTATCCATTTTCCATTTATCTATTGAAAAAGCTAAACTCTGTTTCTACATTACACTCCTTCCCCTGTTCTTTCTGCCTTCTCACTAGCACTGCTGAGCCCTTAATAACTGCCCATCCTTCAGACTACAGGACTGGCTCTGCTCCTGAGCAGAGGGACCAATCTCAGCAATTCACTCGTTGACTTAAACCAGCCTTTCTGCTGGATATAGGCTGCTCTTAGGATTTTTATCCCCTGGAAACAAAGATTTTCCTGCCTTGTGCCATCAGTCGTCAGTGTTTGGGGTTGAATCCCAGGCTAAACAACAATAACAGCAAATGCAGTAGTGCTTACTCCTTGCCTATTATTGGTCTGAGTGCTTTATATGTGTTTACTTCTTTAATTCCCGTAGCTCTGTGAGATAATACTATTAATATCCCCATTTTATAGAAGATGAAACTGAAACAGGAATTAGGTGCGTAACTTCTCCAGAGTTATCAACTGGGGTAAGTGATAGAGGTAAATGGGTTTGACTCCTGGTGGTCTAATTCCAGAGCCTATAACTCTGGGCTGTTCTGCCCTGCCTCATGCCAACTGGCCATGCTAATTATGATAGGGGCAGAAAAGCACTTCTAAGCCAGGCAGTTTTCAGCCAACAGCATAGCAAAGTTCAATATGACACAGTACTGCTCTGGGGTGGATCAGACACTCAAGTTCAAAGACCCTGGCACTGACTGGGAGCTGAAATATGAAAGGAGACTGGGAGCCATAGGTAGTTTGAAAGCTAGAAGGAAAAACAGATTGGATGATTCCAAAGAAAAAAGACCTGGAAGCCAAGAAATAGGGTGGCAGAAAAGATAAATAATAGTCTCTTGTGTGTGTGGTACTGGGGATTGACCCATGGGCCCTCTATCACTGAGCTAGTTTTTATTTTGAGACAAGATCTCACTAAATTGCTTAGGGCCTCACTAAGTTGCTGAGGCTGGCTTTGAACCTAAGATCCTCCTACCTCAGCTTCCCACGTTGCTTGGATTACAGGTGTCTGCCTCCATACCCAGCAACATGAATAAATCTTGCATACATCATGCTAAGTGAAATAGGTCAGATACAAAAGACCACATATTATGTGATTACGTTTGTTTGTTTGTTTATTTATTTATTTATTTATGTACCAGAGATTGAACCCAGGGGCACTTAACCATTGAGCCACATCTCCAGCCCTTTATACTTTTTTTATTTTAAGGCAGGGTCTCTCTGAGTTATTTAGGGC
Organism: Geosciurus inauris; assembly: GCA_004024805.1. Lineage (NCBI taxonomy): Eukaryota > Metazoa > Chordata > Mammalia > Rodentia > Sciuridae > Geosciurus > Geosciurus inauris. The sequence continues at coordinate 16,434 of PVHX01023093.1, forward strand.
CTTGCTAAGTTGCTGAAGCTGGCTGTGAACTTGTGATCCTCCTGCCTCTGCCTCCCAAGTCAATGTGATTACATTTGAATGTGATGTTTGGAATAAGCAAATCCAAAAAGGAGATTAGTGATTCCCAGAGGCTAGAAGTCCAGGAGTGACAGCTAAGGGTTTCTTTTGAGGTAATGAAATGTCTGAAATTAGATAACGGTTGCACAATTTTATGAATATAATAAAAACATGGAATTATACAATTTAACAGGGCAAAGTTTATAATAACCATATATCAATAAACCTGTCTTTAAAGATTTTTTAATCATGAATATAATAATGTAATGATCACAGATTGGAATAGCATTATAAGGTGAATAAGATACTAGTTAAAATAGACTCTGTATGTTGTAGGATAAGCATCTGAAAATACTTTTTAACACAAACACCCAAAGAGTAACAGCACAAATAGTAAAAGGAAAAATGTGCAACATTTGTGTCTTACTGAGTATGAGGGTTAATTTTATGTGTGAACTTGACTGAGCTAACAGATGCCCAGATATATGGTAAAACATTTGAGAGCATGCTTGTGAAGTACATCTGGAAGACATTAGCACTTGAATCAGTAGACTGAATAAAGACTAGTCCTCACCAGTTTTTACTAATTGGGGTGGGTATGATCCAGTCCTATGAAGGACCAAGTAGAACAAAAAGATGGAAGAAGGGTGAGTTTTCTTTCTCTCTCTCTCTCTGCTTGAGTTGCAACATCCTTCTTCTCAGGTCCTGAACACCAGCTGTCCTGGTTCTCAGGCCTTCAGACTTAGACTAAACTATACCACCAATTTTCTTGGATCTCCAGTTTGCAAATGGCAGATGGTGGTAATTCTCAGCCTTCATATTCATGAATCGGTCCCTATAAGTCAATAGATAGAAAGGCAAGTAGATAGATAGATCCTATTAGTTCCATTTCTCTGGAGAATCCCAACTGATTTACTGGGCTAGCAATTTGTTCATCCCTATTCCTCCGTATTTTTTTTATAAACTTGTTCATATATTAACATAAAATCATCCAAGATTTTATAGCATTATTTCAATTATTTTCATTATTTTCAAACAAAACAGTTTCAAACAAAAATGTTTTTCCTCTCTAGTAGGAAAAACATTTTTTTCCTAGAATAAGAACGAAATTATACTTTCCAAACTGATGAATTTTATTTCTAACAGTAGAGAAAATATGAAAACCATAGCAACATCATTGATATCTCTATTTCTTTAGCAAAACAAGGCTATAAATCACTCTATTGCTAAAAAGGTATAAATCCATTTGCCCAAGCCAATAGAATATACGTTTGAAGAGAAAGCAAACAAAAGTCCTTTATCTATGACAGTCTAGGCCATTGCAAAAATTCAATGGCATACACTGTAAAAAAGTCTGAAAATATATAGGAAAAAACCAAACTCAGTTTCTCCCATACTCTCACTCAACAATCACAGAAGATTTCTGTGATCAAATGTATCGGGATTTTCCCTCCACACACCAAGAAATCAGTTTTGTTGCAGACACCAGCTGGGTGTTCTCTAATTCCATTCTGACACTATCTACTGGAGAAACATCAGATCCCACAGAATAAGGGTTCAGTCTCCATCTGCCACCCATCCCCCACTTCAGATGCCAATCACAAACAAGCCCTGGGTTGTTTTACCTGTGCTTCTGATCTAGAGGCTATAAGTCAGGGCTCTTACAATCCTCTCCTCAGGCTCTATTAGAGTGGCTCACAGAACTCATGAAAACACTTAGGTTTCTTGGTTAATTATAAAAGATGTTAGAAAGGATACAAATAGGGCTGGGGGTTTGGGTTGGTGGTAGAGCATTTGACTAGTATGCACAAAGCCCTGGGTTCTATGCCCAGCACTGCAAGAAATAAAACAAAACCTGACGTACACCACATTAAGATGTGAGTAGAGGACTGGGGTTGTGGCTCAGTGGTACAGCACTTGTCTAGCATGTGTGAGGCACTGGTTTTGATTCTTAGCATCACATATAAATAAATAAAGTCCATTGACAACTAAAAAAATATTTTTTTAAAAAAGTGAGTAGAACAAGGTATGAGAAAGGGATGAAGAGCTTCCATCCTTTCTCCAGGAACCTCCATGTGTTCTGCTACCTGAAAGCTCTCCAAACCCTGTCTTTTTAGGTTTTTATGGAGGCATCTTCATCTTTCTTTTCTTTTTTTTTTTCCCTAGTACTGAACCCAGGGGCCCTTTACCACTGGGCTACATCACAGTATAGTTTTCATTATGAGGCAGAGTCTCTCTAAATTGCACAGGCTGGCCTTTAATTGTAGTTTTCCTGCCTCAGCCTCCCAAGTAGCTGAGATTATAGGCATGAGTGACCATGCCTGGTTTATGCAGGATTCTTTCCATAGGCATGATTGATTACATCACTGGCCATTAATGATCAATTTAACCTTCAGTCTCTCCTCCCTACCTGCAGGTTGGGGAGCCAGACTGAAAATTCCCAATGCTCTAATTCTGCTTTGGTCCTTCCTGTGACCAATCCTCATCCTCAATTTATCTCAGGGCTGCCAATCACCAGTCGTCTCATTAGCATACAAAAGACACTTATTGCTTTGAATATCCCAAGGATTATAGGAGTTGGGTGCCAGGAAAGAAGAAGACCAAAAATACATTCCACAATATCACAAAAAGGAAATACTATTATGTATGTATCCTAGAAGATAGGTCCCTTCACATAGGAAGGAAATAGCCAATATGCAGAGTATAAATCTTTCTTTGGTACTAGGGATTGAACCCACGGACGCTTAACCATTGAGTCACATCCCTATATAGAAATTATTTAAAGACAGGTTCTAGCTAAGTTGTTTAGGGTCTCACTAAGTTGCTGAAGCTGGCTTTGAACTTACGATCTTCCTGCCTCAGCCTCCGGAGCCCCTGGGATTATAGGCATGTGCCACCATGCCTGGCTAAATATGCCTTTGGAATGTGCACACCACATATACAAGAGAAAAGGATGCAATGACATTTTATTCTATTCATCATTGCAGCTTTGTGCTATGAGAAAAGAGATATTTCATTTATAACAATTATTTTGTCAGAAAAATGCAATGATGGAACCCTGGCCATATATTCATTCATTGTGATGCTGGAAATTGAACCCAAGGTCTTAGCAATGAGACAGAAAAGCAACATTCCATAAGATTAAAGGAGTAAAAACACTAAGGGGAGAATGAGGGCAGATGCACTTCAGGGACCTTAACTCATAGCTTGTTGGCTATTAAGAGCTTGGTTTGTGCCTTTCCCTACCCTCTCACTCACTCACTCTCAAATTGACCTATCAGAAAACCAGGACCATCATTAAGGCCAGGAAGTTGCCATGAATCTCCAAGGACAAACAACATAAAGGGTAAAATTGTTGAGAAGTCACTGAGAAAGCAAATTCCCCAGACTCTTAACTTGTTACTCACATGATCTGTGTTTTCTTCCACTCCCCACCTATGTGTTCTCTCAACAGCTGTAGCAACTCGTCCTTATCCCAAGACAAAGATGATTACACAGGGAGAGATGTGACATTTAGCTAGAGACTGACCACCCTTCCTTCAAGGTCAAGATGCTTTCATTGGACCCACAAAGAAAATACCTTAGAAGTTGTGCCCAAAGCCAATTAAAATTCCCAGATCCTGGCCTACCCCTAGCTCATCTCTTTATTCAGATAGCCAGCTACGTATCCCTTCTGGGCAAGGAAAAGGTCCCAATAAAGAATGGTGTTCCCATTGCATTGTGCCTTTATTTGATTCTTCAGATGGAAAACATAAGAAACTACCAAGCCAGTAACAGCACACCCTACGCAAGCACCCTACCATTGAGCTACATCATTAGCCCAGGATCTAGTTTAGCAAAGAAGGCGTTACTCTAAGAATAAAAGGTTGCACTTGAATGCCAGTCCATACACTGCTTCATTTACAGAAAACAATTAGCAGACAACCTGTGCCCTGATCTGGGCACAACCACTGAATGTTTTTTTATCCTGCCATGAGACTAAACAGGTAATGAGAACAAGATTGTTTTTTATAGGGATACCTGTTGTCTATCATGATACTCCTACACATTTTTTATTTATTTTTATTTTTATTTTTGGTACTGGGGATTGAACTCAGGGCACTCGACCACTGAGCCACATCCCCAGCCCTATTTTGTGTTTTATGTAGAGACAGGGTCTCACTGAGTTGCTTAGCACCTCGCCATTGCTGAGGCTGGCTTTGAACTCGCGATTCTCCTGTCTCAGCCTCCCTAAGTGCTGGGAGTACAGGATTGAGCCACCGCGCCCGGCTTCCTACAAATTTTTTAAATGAAGGAAGTGATCTATAGCATTTCTTCAGTGGCACTCATAATGCTTGTAGAGATATTTCTCTGCTATTATGTGGATTATCTCAGCTCTGTGTTTACATTCCGGTATGGTCTGAACCTATTCAGGACTGATGGAGTAACAATTGTATAAACTGAGAATGAGAACTAGTAGCATTTCTGTATTAGTTGTTCATTGTTGTATAACAGGTAATATCAACACTTATTGGCTTAAAACAACAAATGTTTATTGTTTCAGGGTTTCTGTGGGGCAGGAATGTGGATGCAGGTTAGCTGGGGGATCCTGGCTCAAGATCCCTGATGAGGCTGAGGTCAGCCCATCAGCTAGGGCTGCATTCATCTCAGGATTTGATGGGAGATGGATTGGTTTCCAAACTCACTCAGAATGCTGTCAGAAGGCCTCAGACATCCTTGATTGTTGGCTGGAGATATGGGTTCCTTGCCATGCGGGCCAGGCATCACAAAACATAGCAGCTGGCTTTCCCCAGAGCAAGTGTGTATCGAGAAAGAGAGGGTGAGCAAGTTGAGCAGGTCACAGTCTTCTTGTAACCTGATCTCAAAAATAACATCCCGTCACCTCTGCCCTATTGTATTAGTTAGAAATGAGTCATGAGAGCTGGGTGTGGTGGCGAACGTCTGTAATCCCTGCACTTTGGGAGGCTGAGATAGGAGAATCACAAGTTCAAAGCCAGCCTCAGCAATGGCGAGGCACTGAGCAACTCAGTGAGACCCTGTCTCTACATAAAACACAAAATAGGGCTGGGGATGTGGCTCAGTGGTTGAGTGCCCCTGAGTTCAATCCCCAGTACCAAAAAAAAAAAAAAAAAAAGAAATGAGTCATGAGGTCCAGCCCATATGAAAGGGAGGAGATTACACAAGGGCATTGTGGGAGAGTAAAGTATTTCACCCCAAATAGATTTCTTGGGCATATTTCTAATTGGTTATTAGAGAAACTGTACACACTAGACCAGCTCTGAAGCTGTTCTTTTGTAAAAAGAAATTTACATAAGTGAATGGCAAAATGGAGGCAAAGGTTTTTCTATTTGGTAGTGCCCTCTTCTGCAGAGGAAAGGATTTTCATAGGAAGGAGAGATTGGGGCTCTGGTACTTGACCCAGACAGGTGACCACAGGTGGCTGTTACCTGGGACTTCATCTGCATCACAAGACAGTCCTTGCTGGCCTGCACTTTTTCTCACCAATCACCAGCTCTTTTCCTCCAGAAGCCTATGGCTCTGTACCTTCGTTAAGCTCTGCATAAGTTCAGCCATCTTGCCCGTTTGAGTCTCACACTCTACGTATGGCTCCTATGCTTAGGATCATAATAAAGTTTGTTCTGTTTTGTTGTCTATTGTCATTTTATTTGATGGGATAAAATTATCAAATCTCCAGAGAGAAAATAATAAATGTAAAACTTCCCTACAACCTGAATAGCTGGAAAAGGGGATCCCTTGGGGCTATGTCAGAGGCTACCTGCTACAGATTCCACAGACTTCTATGGGTGTGACTTTGCCTGGAGCCAGATGCCTTACAATTCGCCAGGTCTTGGTCAATGAAGTTTTCTAAGGGTCCTCCATCTGACAGGGCCTGCATTCTCAGTGTTCTGTGATTCAATCAGGCAAAACTTGGCTGGGAGTGTAGCTCAGTGGGGGAGTACATGCTTAATTATACATGAGGCCCTGAGTTCAATCCCCACCCCACCCCCCCAAAAAAAACCAGTAGGTAGAGCTTGACTGGCCATGGTAGGTGTTGGAGATTGGTACAACGTCTAAGTCAGCTGGTTCCTCACTGAAAAGCCTGGTGTCCTCACGTACACACCCATTATGGAGCTGGTGGGTCTCCCCTGCCTCCTTCAGCTGCCGTGGCTCTTCTGTGGAACAGGTCTAAGCCTGCTGTTCTGCCTTCCAATGGGAGGGACAAAGGTTGCCACACCATCCCTGAGCTATCTCTGGACTTCATGAGTACGAGACAGCAAATAAGTTTGCATTTTTTTAAAAGCCATTTCTAGGATTTTTGTTATTGTTGTTGTTACTCCTAAGTCAAATCTGAACTAAGGATGTGGCTTTCTTAGTTCAACATCAAATCCTAAACTTACGCAATTTATATCTAGCCGTGTCATAGCCTGAGCAGCCCCACCATTTCCTACCATGTTCTTCTTGTGGACGGTATTGACTTTAAGTATAGTGCAAAAGTTACAACAAACTTACCAGCTTTCCACTGGTAATGGGTAAGGACCCAGGATGCACACATGGCTGACTGCGTCCAGAATATGGGCAATCCGCAAACAGCTGGATTCCTATACTGAACCACAGGGATGGGGCCAGGACTAGATCAGAGTAGGAGCTAGCTAGTCTTAGGGGTTTTTAACACATGGCAGGATTAACAGGAGGCTGTAGGGCCCTGAACTAAGTTCTCCTGCCATCTCCCTGGGTACTGCCTAAATCCAAAAGCCTGAGAGGTATAAAACCTGTAGGTCAAGTGCCTAACTTAGATCCAGAGAGCTGTCAGGTACCTTTAAGAACAAAGTGGGAGTGGTCAGGGATGAGGAAGTACAGATAAAAGACAAACAAAGCTTGTCTACTTCTGGAAGAGAAAGGACAGGAACAAAAAATCTGTATAAGGCACCAATGGAGGACAGTGTTTGCGTTGTATGTGTAATGCCAGCCGGAGGCTCTTGGAAAACAAAGGCTCTGCCTGTTTTCCTTTGGAGGCCTCTGATCAATGGTGTCAGTGACTTTTTTTTAGTGTTACTCACACCCAGGCTTATGTCAGGGCTCTGCTGCCCTCACTCTCCTTTTCATGGCATGCAGGCGCATTTGGGGTCTTCGAAGTCAACAACAGGAATGGAGAACCACAGTATCTACCAGCTTCTTAGGCTCAAAGTATTTCTGTTGCAAAATCCAAGTCCTAGGTGGTGGAAAGGACCAGAATTCACCTCAGCGTACAAGAGTTTGTCAGAAAAAAATGTGGACTGTGGATATTGTTTCAAGAGATTCTGACCTTTACCAAATGTGGTCTAAGGATTGAACCTAGGGCCTCAATCATGCTAAGCAAACATCCTACCACTGAGCCATATCCCCAGCCCTGACATTTAAATAAACTAGCTAGGGCTCACTCCATTATCTGTAGTCTGTTCTTCCTTGGGTGCATGCTGGCTCAAGAATGTCTTTAGCTTAAAAAGCCATTTCACCCTGCCTATTACTTTTAAACATAGCTCGTCAAATTGAGCAGAGGGACCCTAGTCCAGAAATGGTCAGTGTGGGAGGCTCAGTGTGGGCTGGAAGGTCATGGGCCCTCAAGTCAGGCAGACTGCTCTGAAACCAAGATTCTCACACTGGAGTCCAGAGATTACCAGTAGTTATGGAATGAGACGGGGGTTAAAAAAAAAAGTTGTAACGTGGGCTGGGGTTGTGGCTCAGTGGTAGAGCACTTGCCTAGCATGTGTGAGGCACTGGGTTCAATTCTCAGCACCACATATAAATAAATAAAAATAAAGTCCATTGACATCTAAGAAAAATATTTTTAAAAAAGTTATACCGTGCATTACAAAAAGGCATTTGAGAAACAACATCTTAATGGAAAGTAGTTGGGGAGATAGGAAATGTGGTTAGCATACAGGAGGTCGAGTAATAAATCAAGAAATGATGAGGGTTGAGGGCATAGCTCAGAGGCCCTGAGTTCAATCCCCAGCACAGGGAGAAAAAAGAATGTGTTTTGTTTTGTTTCAACAAATATTTACCATCTACCAATTACTGTTCTAAGCTTTGGGGATACAGTCACAAAATAAACAAAAGGAAATCACTGCACTTATTATTCTAATAATAAACCTAGTGGTTAAAGATAGAGACATCAAAGTGACTACCAGAAGAAACAGTTTAAAAGTCTTGAAAGAGTTGCCTGGGGGACAGGTATAGGAGAGGGGAGACATGGAGAGAAACAACAAGGGATTGCTTCTCCTGGTAAGTTCCACTATATTATTTGATTTAAATTTTATTTAAATAATTAACAAAATCTTTCATTTTTTACTTGCTATATGTCCTTAAAACAGAGTTCTTAGCCAGGCGCGCTTGCGCACACCTGTAATCCCAGCGATTTAGGAGACTGAGACAGGACAATCCTGAGTTCAAGGGCAGCCTCAGTAAAAAGCGAGCTGCTAAGCAACTCAGTGAGACCCTGTCTCTAAATAAAATACAAAATAAGGCTGGAAGTGTGGCTCAGGGGTTGAGTGCCCCTGAGTTCAATTCCCAGTAACAAAAAACAAAAAACAGAATTCTTAAATTCTCAAGATCTCAGTTTTTAAATCTGAAATCAGAAATAATAATTTTTCTCCCATAGGTGTTTTTGTTTGTTTTTGCACCACTAGGATCAAATGCAGGTCCTTGCACATGCTAGGCAAGCACTCTACCACCGACCAACTCACCCGAGTCTCCTCCAAGACCATTCGTTATAGGAGTACCTGGCATGAAGTAGGCACATAAATGCCAGTCCCTTCCCTCATATCTCTCATGTAATTTTTACAGTTCAAGGTCTTTTGATTTTGAACTGGGGATTGAACTCAGGGGCACATAGCCACTGAGCCACATCCTCAGTCCTATTTTGTATCTTATTTAGAGACAGGGTCTCACTGAGTTGCTTAGAGTCTTGCTTTTGCTGAGGCTGGCTTTGAACTCGCGATCCTCTTGCCTTAGCCTCCCGAGCCACAGGGATTATAGGTGTGCACCACCGTGCCTGGCCCAGCTCAAGGTCTTTATGCTGAGATGTGAGTGACATCAATTATTGGGCCTGGCCTGAGCAAATCACTTGATTTTGCCGGTTTCTACCTATCTGATAAAAAATTTCTCTGTGATAAAAGAACAGGATGTCCATTGGTGAGAACTCTGGAAGAGCTTTGATCTTCTTGAAAGACCACTGGCCAACACTGGGGGTATAGCTCAGTGGTAGAGCACTTGCCTATCACGCAGGAAGCCCTGAGCTTGATCCATACCACTGCGAAGAAAACAAAGCAACCATTGGCCAGATCTTTTTTTTTAAATTTTTCTCAAAAGTTGCATTTTAATATATGTTATCAAACATAACAGAAAAAAACAAATTTTCAGAAGCTATACACACTGTTCACTGAAAACATTTGTTGAGGCAAATAGAAAAAAAATTGTTACAATCATAATTTTTCTAACTTTGCACAAAATTATAAGCAGATTATATTATTCATATTAAACACCTTTATATGCACTTTCAATGAACAGTATATATATATATTTATATATATTTTTATCAACCATCTTTACTATATCCATTTCCCCTTTCTTGCCCCCCGCCTCCCCCATGTCGCGTCCAGTGTTTCTCTATTTCTCTTATGTTTCCCATTCCCACCTCCCTTATTCATCAGCATCCACTAATCAGAGAGACCATTCAGCATTTGGTATTTTGGGATTGGCTTACTTCACTTAGCATAATGCTTTCCAGTTCCATCCATTTGCCTGCAAATGCCATAATTTTATTCTCTTTTATTGCTGAATAATATTCCATTGTGTATATGTACCACAGTTTCTTTATCCATTCATCTATTGAAAGACATCTGGGTTGCTTCCACAGTTTTGCAATTGTGAATTGTGCTGCTATAA
>PVHX01023094.1:0-26410 GCA_004024805.1 Geosciurus inauris
GGTTTATGGACCACCGCTTTTCTGTCTGAGGATAAAGCATTGTCAAACACCATTGTTCTTGTTCTCATGTGACTGGTCCATGAAGTGTAGGAAAAAACAATGGAAACAAAAACAAGAAAGATATTTTGAAAATTGGTTCAAATCTTTCAAAATATTGAAATAGGGCGTTTGATGGTAATGGAATTCAGGAAACAGAGACAGCTTAATCAATTTTCTGAAAAGAGGAAACCTGAGCTGAGACATAAACTGAAATAGTCAACTACACCAGATGCAGTTCAGTCTAATCAAAGATGAAGTTGAAAGGCCCTAAAGCCCGGGCAAGCTTTGTTTGTTCAACAATCTAGGAAAACACCAGTCAGTCACATATATATATGAGGAGCCTGGGAAGAAGAGAGAAGGGGAAGTCAGGGACTGGATCATGCAAAACTTTAATTGTAGTATTACAAAGGAGTTATCTTTTATATAATTCTGTATAGCATGTTCCCTTGGAAATATGTAACCACCCTACCTCTTTCTCTTGGTTGTGTTAGAAGAATCAACTTGGTGTCATTTATTTTCATAACTGGTAATACTTCCATGACTTGAATGTCTTGCTTAGGTGGTTTTTTTTTTGATAGTCATGGTCATAACACTTAATGTGATACTCCTAAACATGAATTTTCTTGTCTACTCTTGATTGGAATCTCCTTAAGGGCTAGAATGTTGTCTTAAAATAACTTGCATTATTTCATTTATGTAGACTAGATTTAACTACTCTGAGGCTACTTAATAGTTCTGGAATCAGAAAATCAATTAATTAATATGCAAAACAAAGAAGAAAAAATTAAAAGGTAGTGAGAACTTGCAGTAAAACAACTTGGTTATGACTGTATGAATTCAAAAATTCATTATCTTGACTTTTTAAATTTTATATTCCCTTTTGTGTAATTTGGTTTTTAAATATAGTTTTTGATATTTTTAAATTTTTTTCATTCTTCTGTAGCAACTTCTCAGTGCAAAGCACAATGTAATGTGATTAAAATATGATGATGTTACTGACATTGAAGCACAGTGAGGTTTTAGGAAATCAGTGCTGTACCACGTACTCTTTCAAATCTCCATGTCTTTATGAATTCATAATGGATTCACAGTGCCTTCTATTTTTATAAATCCAATAACAATTGATCAAAATTATTTTTAAACATAGATTCCAGAGTTTATGATAAACATTGGTCATATAAATGAGTACATTTTAGGGATTAATACATTTTGGGCTTAATTTCCTAAGATAAAATATCAAATTAATCATGAAATCCAACAGAAGAAAGAAGCTGTAAGGTATAATGTCACTTCTTTCTGGACTGTGAACATGTATGAATAATACATGGCTGCTGATCCTATTGGCCCAGTATCATATATTATATCTGTTCATACTCATAATAAATGGAAGCAGCATAGTAATGACTAATAGTAAACAGTAACCAGTTAGGATTTTTAATATGATAATACTTTTCATTCATCAATGAAATCATTGCTTTAGCAATGATTTATTTCAGACAACTTGTTAAAGAGATGTATCAAAGTTTTATTGCAAATTGACAAAGGGAAGAGATGCTTAACGTCAAAAGTTTTTATTATTTGCAAAGGCATTTATATATAAGAACAGCATAAAATCAGATACGTGTGAACCCTAAAGAAATAGATGTTTAAAAATTTTAAGTGTGGTCTTTCTTCTGTTTGGGCAATTTTAATTTTCTAAAATGAAATCTTAATCTCTTTAAAATAAGAAAACTCATTTAAGTATTTTTATATTAATACTTATTATTCTTCAAAGAAAACTATAAATTTATATTAGGAAAAAGCCTCAGATAATATTTGGAATGGGAGGTTTTTTTTTTTCATGCAATCTAGATTGCATTTAATATATAAATGTATTTTGTAGGTAAATATCATTTCAGATTTTTTCCCTTATGTGCTATTTCCTTCAAATCTATTTGCAAAATCCTCATATTTACAACTGTACTAGATATAGACCATAGGATATTTTAATTCTGATAGTGCCAGGCAGTCTCTTTGATTCCCACGTTGATGTTTTCTCCTGTCATAGATAACCTACATTTTTGTCTCTCAGCTCTCTTTTGTATCAAGAGATTTATACAGTGACTACCTTTTATAAATATTTACAAAGGAAAGAATTATGAGCAGGAAATTTGTGAAGAAATGAACTCAAAGTCTTATACTATTTCAAAATCCAAACATTTATAGAGCTGCTTGATTCCACTGAGAAAATCTGCATACATTTCTCACTGTTTTGACTTAAACAGTTTGGGAATCTTGAGCATATCTATGCCTTTCCAAATCGAGTAAGATTAATAGAAAGTACTTATTTTGAAAGTTATATATTACATTTTTGAAAGTTATGTATTACAAAATTCAAGAACCTTGTGCTCAAGATCTTTTCAATTGACATTTTTAGAACCATTAGTTAAATGTTTCACTTACTCGAGTATTATATGAGCCAAATGGTATATAAACTAAAATGCACAGAAGCAATTTGATAAAAAATATCAGTAGGAAGAACACTAAAATTAGTATCTGAGATGGTGTTTCTCAATGAAAATGCTACTTTTATTTGGGGAGGGAAAGGTTTTCATTGTGCTAGAGATTCCATTAGTGGCAGATGTATGGTGTTCCTGGATCTTGATCATTAAATCATAGTATCAATACCCAATCACATGGTTTGTACTAGTCATGATCACCACATTGTTTGACTGTATAATTTACTCTGGACCACATCACAGAGCACAGACCATTATAATCCTATTCCTGCTACAATGATCTATTCTCTATTGACAGCATTCAGCCCAGGGTTGCTTTCTGATGACTTAGGAAAATTATTTTCTACTGGCACTTCAATTTAACACAAAGCCACAACAACCAACAGGCTGAAGTTCTATTCCAGGTTGGGTAGGAGTAATTGCTGATTGAGAATGGAGATGAATATCAAGTACAGCCTTAGGAGTAGTTAATGGAGCAGGAACTATAGTGTGCTCCACTTGACATTGGTGTTCATATCTTATCACTTTTTAAAAATTTTTTTGATACTGGGGATGGATGCCAGGAACCTTATACCACTGAGCAACCACCCAGACTGTTTTCTATTTTTTATTTTGAGACAGGTTCTAGCTAAGTTCTTTAGGGCCTCATTAAGTTGCTGAGGCAGGCTTTGAACTTGTAATCCTTCTGCCTCAGCCTCTCTAGTACTGGGATTACAGGAATGTGCCATCATGCCTACCTGAGGTCATATCATTTTTGCATATTATGGTTGATCATTACTTTAAAGTGTTGATAAGAGTGGATTCATTATAGGACATAAGCAGACAAGTGGTAAAATGGGCAGGCAGAAGTCAATGTAGGTGCGTGCTCACATTTCCTTGGTCACCTCTGAATCCACTTGACACTGACAGAATTCCAGTAAAACTCCATTGTCACTCTTTGTGTTGTGAGGCTTTCCATGAAAGATCTTAGTGGTGGCTAGAATTGAAACTTTGGGTTAAAAGCACCTGCCTGATGAGTTTGGTGCCTCTGGGGAAGTTCAAGGTGACTATTCATAGTGGTGGAAAGAGTTCTAAGTGGAATCAATGATAACAATATTGCTACATAATGTTGTTGATCTTTCAGGAAAAGAAAAAGGAGCAAGGGGTTTATTTCTCCCACCCTAGCATATTGATTTCCCTGTAGGATTTCCTACTGGAAGAGCTGAACTGGGAGCCAGCTGGCGAAACAGAAATGTGTTGGCACAATCTCTGTACAAGCAACAAAAATTGAATAGAGAATGTGATATTTGAGAGGAAGTATCTGTAAATTACTATATTATTTGAATGCATTCCCAAATTTTTATGACTCTGCTATTATTTTATCAGAGAAAATGGTCTGTTAACGTATGCTAAATTATTAGCTGGTGAGAATGTCTTTGAGAAACTTTGTGTCTTTCTGGGAAAATTCCACTAAGCAATTCTAGATAGTTGAACCTTGTGGAAAGGGGACATGACAGATCATGCCATATGGAATATCTACCTTGCTTGAAAGTGGACTTTCCTGGTTCTCAATAGCAATGTATGTCTGAGCATGACATTGACACCTAATAAAATTTCTCATTTCAGATTGATGGAGGTTAAGCTACAAGAAAATTGACAGTTTGTTTTGTTTATTTGTTCACATCATGTTATTTTCCAATCCTTTGGTTTCAGAAGAAAGTTACTTTAGGCTTTGGCTCTAAGTTATAGAGAATTCATCAAAAAGTGTTATTAAATCTGGTGTTACAGATAAAATTACAATTCACTCAAGTAGATGGTACCATAGGACATCCTGTGGTCAAAGCACCAAATGAGTGAATTCCTTTGAACAAAATGAAGAAATCTCAAAAAAATGATCATTTTAAGTGTAGAAAAAATGAAGAAAATTTAAATGTGTGAAACAAAGTAAATTAAAAATATAATTGTCACCTGTAAGAATTCTTCTCAAAGTTGACTTACACAAATTGATAGTGACAAAAAAAGCACAATTACCAAAAAGGGAGGAACACAGTCTTGTAACCTATAATATTACACTTCTAGATCAATGATCCATGTATCACACACAGTATATGTTTATCACACCAATGCTTTATAAACAGGGTCCAACACCAGACTGAGACAAAAACAAGGAAAAAGGGCTAAGAATCAATCCCTCAAGCCTCATATCAGTGACGGCTCATGCTGGATTCAAAACATAACTCTCCATCTAAGATACACAGAGAAGACCAAACTAAGCCACATGACCCCCACAACCCCTTTAAAAAAGGACTCAACCCAAAGGCTTGTGTTTCTCAATTCTGGTTATGATGTAGGTCATTTAAATCCATATGAGAGACTGGGTAGAACTGGAAAATACAGCACAATATAGCAGAGCTCAAAGTGCAAGCTAGAAACCAAGAAGCAGCTCAAAATGCACGCGAATCCGCTGGCACAGAGCCAATCAGCAAGGAGGCAAATCATCTCTGTCACAGGTCATCACCTAGAAACCTTGATTGCTACACCCATTGTCCCAGCCATTCTTTATAGACAGGATAGACCACTATTCAAAATTTGGTTTAGATATAGAATTAGTAGATACCACAGAAAAACACACACACATACTAAGAAGAATAGACAAAGGAAGTATTTCTTACAAAATCAGTTTTTCAAGAGAGAATAGTGTTGCTCACAAGCAGGTTCAAATAACATGTCAGAATGCAGGGAAGGAACACTGACTTTGGGTCTAATTGCGGTTAATAGGTGGGGCTAGTCTGACGGTTCTCGTGCAGTCATTCCCAATAATAATCATCTTACATTGTGATACATGTGTTTTTAAGTACTCAATATTAAATCCCATGCACATAGGGGTTTGCATTGTTTGCAGTTGCCACAAGTACCAATGGAGGAATGACCTGCTGTTCTCAGCTTTCTCAGATATGTCACAGAAGGGAAAAGGAGGAGGATAAAGAACAAACTATGTTAGCAGTGAAACAAAAATGTTTTCAGATATCAATGATGATTGAGTCTGGAAAATAGATATTGCTAATTTCTATGAAGTACCCATAGTGATTAGTGATTTTTGAAATTAGGTTTCAAAAGAAATTTAATTTATTCTAAAGAGAAATGATGCACAAAAGCAAATTAGTGCATTCTTGTGATATAAAAACATATATATGTATGTATATATATAATATAGATAGATAATGTCATAATACTCTCAATGTACTTCCATATATCATTTTTGAATACATATAAATAATGCATAGGATTAGCAATACTAATAAATTTTTTCTAAGATTTTTTTTTTTTAGTTGTTGATGGACCTTTATTTTATTCATTTATTTATATGCGGTGCTGAGAATGGAACCCAGGGCCTCACACATGCAAGGCAAGTGCTCTACCACTGAGCCACCACTCCAGCCCAGCACTACTAATAATTTAATATTTAAATCCTTTGAAAGTTTCTATGAAGGTGAGTTTATATTCAAATTATCCTACCAATTTGAAAACATTGTTCAGAAGTGGGTAAGTGATTTGTTATCACAAAAAAAAAAAGAATGTAAGAGTCTCAGTTATTGTACTTCTAATATTATTTCTTAGATAATGAAAATGACTATGTCACTAGAACACTCAATTTTTTAATTTTTTGATGAATATGATGAGATGCACCTCCATATGATGAGATGTTATCTCCATATATAATAGAATAGTCATCTTACACTGATACTACAGCAAATTAATTATATAAGAATATGTGTAAAAATGTTACTCCCAGGCATGATGTAGATGTAGGGGAAAACCCTTATACTTAAACATGTTAATGAGAATTTATTAAACATACATAAGTGTAATATTTGCTAGCTCCTTTTAATCAGCAATAATAATCATCTTACCTTGTAATACATGTGTTTTTGTTCTCAAGTACTCAATATTAAATTAAATTATTCATTCAGTTACTCTAAGCATACAATGACATACTGCTTGACTTAATAAAAGCCTTTTTATTGGTTCGATAAAATAGTTAAATATCTTATTAAGAAACAGTTGTATTCATTCATAAAGGTACATTAAGTTTTACTATGAATTCAAGACCCACTTGAACTTTCAACTACAAAACATAAAAGTAAAATCCATAGACATGCAGTCCACATTTCATAGTCATTAAGTAATTCATCAGCATTTAAAAATACTCATGAAATACACCAGTAAAATAAGGAAATTAAAACTGCCAGTTAAATGAACTTTGAATTTTCTGGCTCAAGTTATTTTCATATTTAAGAACTGATCAACTACCACTATTCTCATTGTAATTCTCATGTAACTCACAGTTATTATTTGTAATTTTTTTCTTTTAAGTCATATACAATTATGCTATTCAGTGTGATAGCCACTGAATACACGTGGTTAATTAAATTTAAAGTTGCCTGTAATTCCAGCAGCTCAGGAGGCTGAGGCAGGAAGATCATGAGTTCAAAGCCAGGCTCAGTAACTTAGAGAGCCCTCAGCAACATAGGGAGACCCTGTCTCATAATGCTAAATAAAAAGAGTTGATGATGTGGCTCACTAGTTAAGCAACTCTGTGTACAATCCCTGGTACCAAAAAATAAAAATTAAAAAAAAACTTTAAATATTTATTTATTCATTCATTCATTTATTTTTTTAAGTTTTGTGGCACTTGGATTAAAAGCAGGGCCTTGCACATACTAAAGCAAATGTTCTACCAATAAGCAACATCCCTAGTCTTATTCTAAATCTTATTTTGTTACAGGGTCTTACTGTGTTTTCCATGCAGTAATTAAACTTGTGATCCTTATACCTCAGGTTCCCAAGTAGCTGGGATTATAGGTGTGCAAAACTTCCATGCAAAACCTATATATTGAAAATATAAGTTGGTATATCAGTCACACAAGACATATTTTAAGAGCTATTTACAAGTGCCAAGTAACCATCATATTGAACACAGCAGAAATTAGGACCTTTCCATCAGAGTAGATTTGCTTTTCATCATCAATATTATAAAATATGGAACAGGAAAAATTAAGGCTATGGTCAAGAAAATGTACAGAGAATGTTTTCACCATAAAATAAAAAAATATAGTTTATAGGCTAAATGTATCTTCAATTATGTTTACCTTGAAACTGTTAAAAATATATCACGTATACTTTGCAGTTTGACACATTTTAAATAGTATTTTAGATATTTTATTAATTTATCTTGATGTATTAATGAAATTAAAAAATATACAAGTGAGTTATCTCTAAAATTCCTAGTTATAGAAACAGTTGGTATTATTTTGTTGGAATATTTTCTTTCAAAATGTTACTTTTCCTAGGTAATTTTAAAAAAAAATATTTAATTGTCTCTAACTGGACATAAAGTTTCAAACATTTTACTTACACTTAAGATAAATACCAGAGTACTCTAGATGTACTGAAAAAAAATTACTCTTACCTATTTCACATAGCTGTAGTCACATTGTTTAAATCAATACAAATTTTTAAATTATAATTCTACCAATAGTTTTCCATCAAAATTAGATTTCAATAAACTTTAACTATTAATATCTGACTATAAAATAACAATAGTAGAAAATACTAGCATTTACTTTGAGAAGCATCATTCATAATCTGATTTTATCTATTTGCATATCTTTGGAGGAATGCTCATTTGAAGCAATAGACTTCTTAAAACTATTCTTTTAATGAGATTAATTCCTTGTCTGAGTATATGATTTTCTATTCCCCTTTAAGAATACATTAAAAGTTAAGGGCAGCAATTTTAACATTATGTCCCCAAAGTATGAAGGATTACCACATTTATATGAAAGAATGATATGTTACAACTGGATTATTATATCTGTGAGTAAGAGATAAATCCCAGATGTAGCTGAATAGAACTTTGAACAATATTTCATCTTTAATTAACTAACTTTTTATTTTTATTTTTTTGTAAAGGGAATGAATTGAGGCATTTGAACCTCAGAGAGAAAAGCAAAACCAAGTGCTAACTTTGTTGATATGGATGTATACATCCTAAACTAATTTTGTAATGTATATTTATTGCTATATTTTCTGTAAAAGTAGAGACATATAAATTTGATTTTCTTCAGAAATAATTCTGAAACAATGACTGCTATAGGTATATTTTATGGAAGTGATCCAAGAAGTGTAAGTCAGAGAAGGAAAAAAAAAAAAAGTAACAGGAGAAAGAAAAGAGCCTATAAAGGGAGATTTTATGAGTGGTTTGATTTACATGGGCAACTGAAATTTCAAAGTAGAACGCATCTAAGAATTGTTGTAAAGAAAGATAAAGAGATAGGTATATTCAGTGTTTGACTTTTACCCTTTACTGATTGAATATAGGCTCTGGATACTTTTAAGTTTTGATCATTCTAGGGTACCTAACTGATGGACTAGCTCCCGCGTTGCTGTAGGAAGCCCTCAAAGAACCAGAAATCAATTGGAAAATGGTGGAAAGCACTAGAATTCTTGTAAAATTTTTCCTGCAGTTTCAGCTGAAATCAGAGATGGTTGACAACATGGATGGTAAATCTATGTTGACTTCCAGGGTCCAGCCATTGCTCCATTCAAGTCTCATGCCCTACATTGAGTCTTTCTGTTATGGAGGCTAAACAGGCAGGATCCGGAAAAGTTATGACACTGGAGACCTACCCACAGGCCACACTCCTTGTGTAGTAAGTCCTTCCAAGGTTGTGACTATTAATTTATCTCATTTTCAGTCAACCACAGTCCATCTCTTTTGGATAACACTTTTACTATTTCACTTTTGTCAGTACTTTTTGAGATACCTACATATACCTCAGTGAGTCTTTCTGGCTGTAGACTCAAACCATCTGCTTAAGATGCCAAAGGTACTGTCATTACCAAAGGACATTTTCTAGGATGCTTTTGGAATAAAGTATAAATAATGAGGCCTTTCATCATAACCTCAAAATTTACACACTTAAATGGAGATGATTGGCCAAAGATCTATCAGACTGTGTGTGAAAAGGGACAACTGACTTCTCTTCCTATCTATAAATTTTAGGAAACAATGCCTTTGCTCAAAAAAAAAAAAATGCTATTTGGTTGCTAGGGAAACAATTGGTAAAATGTCCTTTATAGCATAACTCTTGCTAATTGATATAAAATGTTATTTCCATTGTACTTTGATAGACATTTGAATTGCTTTTGTTTTTGCTTATTTATCAATAGGGCTCATAAAAACCATTTCCCCCAAATCTTTTGGTATAAGTAATCATTCATATAAGTTTCATTAAAATGAGAGAACTTGTTCATAGGAAGCCAAGTGAACTCTGAAAAGCATAAGAACATCAGATATGAGGACTATTTCAAGGGAAAGCCATATCTCTGTATTTGACAGCCAGACTTTTTGGGTGAGACTTGCCTGTGACATAATTGAAAACAACACCTATAATCCCAGAGGCTCAGGAGGCTGAGGCAGGAGGATCACAAGTTCAAAGCCAACCTCAACAAAGGCAAGGTGCTAGGCAACCCAGTGAGACCCTGTCTCTAAGTAAAATACCAGATAGGGCTGGGGATGTGGCTTAGTGGTCAAGTGCCCCTGAGTTCAATCCCCAGTACCTTCCCACCCCACCTCAAAAAAGAAGTTGCTATGATACCACATCAATGAAATTTAATTTAAATTTTCCTGTAGAATTCCCTAAACATCCGTCATCAAGAGTGTAGGGTAAAGCAATTCATGAAATGCTTCACTGGAAGTACTTTTTTATATAATTGCCCTAAGTAAGGTGTCAGGAGGAGGTGCTGGTCTCTGATGGCTACCATGTGCTGCAGGACCTGAGACCCAGAGAAGCTGTGAGTACTGCAGGAGATGGCTGAAGGCATGGTGCTAAAAAAACCTGTCCACATTAGGTGTTGGAGCCAACTTGTTTTCGTTGAGTACGGCTGGATATAGCATGCTGCTGTGGAGCCAGACACTGGAGAAGCTATAGGCAGTGCAAGACACAGATACAGACAGAATCCATGCATATTGCAGAAATTTGCCAAGGAAATGCACCAAAACAAAGTAGCAGAACTTTTTCTTTCTTAGGTTTTAAGATCTCACTAGTGGTACTAATTACATTGTCACTTGGCAAAATAAAATATTTAAAGGATCATCATTGTTTTGGGGGGAGGGAGAATACCAGGTATTAAACTTAGGGGCACACTCAAACACTGAGCCACATCCTCAACTCTATTTTGTATTTTATTAGGGACAAAGTCTCCCTGAGTTGCTCAGTGCCTCTTTTTTGTTGAGGTTGGATTTGAACTCGTGATCTTACTGTTTCATCCTCCAGAGCCGCTGGGATAACAGGCATGTGCCACTGCACCCAGCTAAAGGGTTGTCATTTTTAATAGAGTAGGTTGAAAGTGTAAATCTGGAGCCAAGAAGCAATACATTGATAAGAAGCATACTTATGTATATAAAGATTGAAATTAGATATTTTCATCTATCTTTTTAATTATCTTATATCAAAATAATATAGATCTGGCTCTTCCCGAAGCATGAAATTTTTAATACATTATAAAAGGCAAGACTAATCTTATGAACTTAAAGTGAGGGAAAAAATAACTTACAAGAAATGAAATGGAATAACTTTTTGAATAGGACAATGATGGCATTTAATCTTAAGAATGTATTAATGAATTACATCTAAAGATGCACTCCTACTGAATTTCAAATTTGAACAATTGAAAGCAATTTGTTATGTAACTTCACGAACTATATCACCTTAATTGTTACATTTTTAGTTCTTGACAGAAGTCTTGTATTTAAAAAGATTGATGTATTTTGACAGCTTTCAGACATTTTAAGGCATATACTAAATATAATGTGGCAAAGGGTACTTGTCAGAATTATTTCTGAGTTAATTCAGGAACATTGACTTTCCTTCTTTCAGATCAGATTCCCAAAGGCTACTAAAAACTATTAGAAAATACAAATTACTCAATGTCACTAATAACAATAATCTCATGTAATTAATAACAATTTTTGAAACAGCAGTAAGAACTGACAAATATTTCTTTGTATGGAAGTTTTTATTTTTTTTATTTCTTATGGTACTGGGGATTGAACCTAGGGCCTTGTGCATGTGAGGCAAGCACTCTACCAACTGAGCTATATCCTCAGCTGAGTGGCAGGGTTTGTGTGTGTGTGTGTGTGTGTGCGCGTGTGTATGGATATACCTCACATACACACATATAGGTATATACATATATATGTTGAAACTTCATTTTTTAACCAAATACACACTAAATCCATTATTATTCTATATTAATCAAATACATTCCAATTCTGCTGTCATCAGAAATTAAATTGTAGACATTTAAACTTTCCACTAACAACTATGACCTTCTAAAATGAATTTTGATTTTCATCATAATTTACTAGGTGTCACAGAAACCTACATAATTATCTTTCAAAAAGTGGATATTAAGAGAGTAAATAGATTAACTTATATTTTTGTAAATATTTCATGCTGAAATAGAGACATATTGTGGGAGAATTGACATAAAATTTCAAAACACCTTCTGGATCAATTCCTCACGAAATCAAATCCAATCTTTGATATAAGCAAGTATCTTAGCCCAAAAATAGTCTTAAATTACACAAAAATATTCTGTTTTCTAAAAAGTTAAAGTATCATTGAGATGTGACATCATGGCCATATACCTGAGTGTCAAATGGAATTTTCATAGTGAATAGGGACACTGTAATTAAATTAATTTTGACATGAAGTATAAAATGAAATGACCTTAGATTTACTGAACATGCAATCACCCCAGCTTATAACTCTCTTATTACAAATCCTTTTTTGTTTTTAAATTTTTACTGATTTAAAAATAATTTGCATTTAATTTTAGATTCTGGGCAATTTGGGGTTAAAATAAAATTTCTCCATGGATTTTATGCTCTGAATTATAGAAATGTATCCATTTTCTAAGTTTAAAACTTTCTGTTATTTTACTATATAAAACTAAACTAATTGTTTATTGTGTTAGGCATACATATTTTTGATCAGTTTCAAGTGGATCATATATGATATTGGTCAGAATTTAATCAAATTATAAACTTATCAAAATCAAGAGATGCCAAGGAAGAGATGATGAGCACTAATTGATACTGAGGAAATGGTTGTAGTAGTGTTGGTGGGCTGGGAACTCATCAAAGGATGCCAAAGCAGCAACACCTAGCAATATTAGGGACTGTTACCTTCCTCAGGACTGAGGAGGAACATAGAAGAAACAGCAAGAATAAATTCACCAACCTGACTTGTCTCCTCTTCTCCCATCAATTTATGATGCTATCTATTAACCAACAACTGGAAGCCAGAGAGCAAAGGAGCTCCAAATACAGCATTTTAGTATTGATGTCTCTGGGCACAGAGAAAAAGAAAGGTAGAAATTATATTTAGAGAATAAAATATGTAATATTCAACAAAGTACTTGGCTCTTAGAAGGAAGAAAGGCAGGGGGAAGGAGGATATAAAAAAAGGCTATATCTCATACTTACAGCCTATAATAATTTCTTAACTTAAATATCTATATTGTATAAATATTTCCAATATTTTTAAGTTGGTATGCAAAATTAACCCTAGCTAATTATATTCCATAATCCATCACTGTCCTATGTAGTTGCAACACTAAAGTTTCATCTAGAAAAGATGATACATAAAAATATGTTTTTGTCTCATCTTTAGTAAATACTAAAGTTAAACAAATGGACTACATTCAAAATTGTGGATGAGGAAAGAGAAAATTGACAAGGGGTAGCAAATCATCAAAATTAGCAATTCCAGGGGTCAGAGAGAGGCAGAGGAAATGGTCACATAATTTGAAAAAGCAGGTGTATGGTAAAGGCCATTGAGGAGAGATGTCAACTTCATTAGCAAGACACAGACCACACGTAACAATAGGTACAGAAAAGTTCCAGATAAGCAGTGACCTGATTTCACTTTCTTCTCATTTTCTTATGTTATACTAATTGTTTCAGGTGACTGAGTCTAGTGGCAGTCAGAAGGTAGAAGACTTAAGGACACCTTGCATAAAAATCAGTGTCCCAGGCCAGAGGTAGGATGATAAAGGATAGAGACTGCATCTGGATGGAAAAATAAATTACCCTGCACACCATAGCAATATGTATCGTAATTCCAATTTCTAACTTAGTATTACCATTAATAGAGATATATTAAAATGTGGTGATTTTCTTTAAAAAAGTCATCATATCCAAGGGAAGAAATCAGAGAGGGAAACTAATAATGCTCTCACTATAGACCATGACAAAACCATGTATTCTCAAAATAGAATTGAAAGAAAGTTGATAGGGAGTGATACAGAAACATTGAGAGTTGGAGACAAAGAATAAATCTAAAATTAAAGAAGCTATCCAAATTTATTTTAACAAATACCCATTATTATGACAGGTAATTTCAAGTCATGGACCTTATAAAAATTTGATAGCCACAGAGTTATCTGAGTTAATTTCAGAATGTTTGAGAATGAAGTTCTAGACCTTGACAAAGTTAAATGACCTCCAGCTTCTGGCCTAAGACAATTACTCTTTAAAACTCTGTGAAAATCTTGTGTCATTTTTGTGCAATAAATATAGGATCCTTCTTTATTTTCCCAAAGAAAGGTTTTAAAAATATTTATCCATCTAATTAATGATTTTCTTTGAAACATACTTTCTTTATCAATATAAGTTGGCATCTATCTTTTAGAAGCAATATTAGTATGCAATTTGAACTTATTATTGAAATGTAAAGAGACCAAAGCAAAAAGCATTGTTACATTTAAGATGAAGTAGAAATAAATACTCTAAATTAATATTTTAGCACATTGTTTTTACAACAAAGCTCTAATCTCACAAATACACAAACAGTACACAGAAACTATAGTTGAAATTCTGAAATTAGAATAAGGCATAATAACATTGTTTTATTACAATATATTCTCCCTATAATTCTATTGAATTCATATCTGTATTCATGCATTCATTATATTTTATGAAAAAATATGGTACCTATAAGTATATATGAATTTATATGTATATCTATATGCATGGATTTCTGTATGTATTACATTGAAACAATTTCTTCACATTATGGTCCTGACAGCAGTTGATTATTTTATTTTATAAGCATATTTCTTTTTTTTTGGTTACCAGGTATTGAACCCTGGGGTGCTAAACCACTGAGCCACATCCTCAGCCATTTTTTTAAAATTTTATGATAGAGTCTCAATAAATTCCTTAGGGTCTTCCTGAGAGTGGCTTTGGACTTATAAGCCTCCTGCCTAGCTAGGGCTTCTGAGCAGCTGAGATTATAGTTGTATGCCACCATACCCAGCTCATTCTAAATTTCAAAATTATTTGAAACATTATGGAGAAAATAATTTTTAAATGATGAGGAAATCATGTTTTGTTCTTAAATTCTTCCAAAAATATTCACATATATTTTAGTTGTTTGTTTAAAGAAAATAGATCATAAAATCTTAAAACTGTCTTTCCTACAGATAACTATGTTGTTTGAATGTGTGTGTGTGTGTGTGTGTGTGTGTATTGCATCTGGGCAACTTTCATCTTTATTATACAGAATTATAATATCTTCTAATGTGAGAATTAATCATTTTTATTTTAAAATATCAGGATTTTTTAATATTAAAATATAGTTGATTGAAATACATTTACCTAGCCTCAGCCCAATTCACTTGAATTTTTAAAAGCTAATATTATAATCAGAAAAAACAGAAGTATAACAAAATTTTAACAAAATCATATAATATATTCACATTTTTTAAATGTTAGAAAACACAATGACTATGTATTTTAAATGTTTTAACTTAGGTTTCTAACATTCTATTAAATGAAATATATAGTTTCATTAAATTAAATGTTCTCAATAAGTCTATTGCATTTATTTTGGAAAAATAAGCCTCTAGGAAAAACTTCATAGAAAACCCTACATATTTGAGAAATATGAATAACAGACAACTTGATAGAATGTTCAAAAGTAAGAAAATTGAAATTTTGTGTCTTTGAACACATATCACACTAAATGTGTAAATTAGCACCAGATAAATCTTTTCCAGATTTAGCTGCCTGATGAAAATGACTACACACAATCCAGAGCATTCAGGAATATTTGCATCAAATTACACGTGTGTGTATTCATATGTGCAAACACTCACATACACACTTATAAATACATATTTATCATTGTCAAAAATAAGTATGTAACTAAATAAGAACTAAGAAAATACAATCAAACAACATAAATTTCATCTAGCTATTAATATACTACTTTCTGAATCATCAAACTTTATAGCAATTTTTTCTTTGAATGAAATTTAAATTACATAAATTTTTATGAATCTGGAAGGAGGAAGAAAATTTGAAACAAAACCTCAGTGCAGCAATTTAACAGAAGTGATTTAACTAATTCTGGCATATTTAAACTTAAAGCAAATAATGACAATCATAATATTTCTGGACAGAAATGGATTGTCACACCAAGTGGCATAAATTAAGATTTCAAACAGCCTCAGTTTAATTTGGGTCATGTAATGCAACCAGATAAATTCAGATTCAGTTGGCTGTTTTTCTGCCAACTGAGTTATGGAAAGTTTTTGGTTTATAGACTCATTCATTTCACATTTATTTGGAGTTTCAGATAAAGCATTTGGTGTTTAGTTTTGCTTAGATTTTGGGATTGCAAATAAAGGATTATAAAATCCATGATAATTTACCTAAAAGCTATTACATCTGTTTTAATACATAGTGAGGAACCACTGTGGAGTAGCTAGAAGCATTAGCTAAATGATCGAAATTAACACAAGAGAATAACAAAATAAAGATTAGGCCAAAAATAGTAGTTTTCAGAGGCCAGAATCAACCTCTTTGGTTATGCTGACTACTTAAGATTATTGAGCATCTTATGAAATAATGTATTCAATTTTTTTATAACCACTATTCTATGGAAAGGCATTCGTAGTATACCTTCCTCTGCTCTTCTTTCCTATTCCTGTTTCTCTTCCTCACAGCTATTTGAGATCATCTCTGTCTATATTAAAAACTCTAATTTTTCAGAAACATGACTTTCACCCTGCCACTCCACTGTGGCCACACTTAAGTTCTGCCAGTCTAATGGTAAGTAGACATGTGCTTTCTGTGACTTGGAATCATGGATTTATAGTCATAGACATTTCAGTGGTTGGAGCCCTCTTTTTGCCAATATCTTCTAAGTATGAACGCAATCACTAGTTTCAATTTAGAAAACAATGATGGAAAAGTGAAGAAAATACACCAAGTGAAAAATGTTTGCTCTCTTGATAAGGAAGGAAAACAGAAAACAGGATTTTCTATCTGTAAATAAAGTTTGTAATTCATTAAAATTATTTCAGATCTCCACTTGTCTCTAAAAAATGTCTAAAAAATATCAGAGAATTGAGGGAAGCTTGTAAATATTTTGATTTCCTGAAACGTTATTATCATTTATAAAATAATTCTGAAAAAAAAAACATGAATTTTTGAACATTTAAAGGTTAAAATCACCTATTATTTATATGTATACAATTTCCCCAACTGTAGGTTGTTCATAATGTACAAATCATGATTCATAATTTCTGCACTGAAAGGCACCATATCATTCATTGATTTCAGTTGCACATTGTGTATTGCAAGTGACATTCTAAATCATTTCTGATGTTAAAGTCATTAGAATAGTTACCTAAAAATGAGTCATCAGATAAAATAATGCAGTAAAAAGGTATAATACAAGAAAAACTTGATTTTAATATTATCTTTCATTCAAGACTGACTTGCAAAGTATATGCTGTATCATTGCATTTATTTAACATATTTACACAACAAAATTATTGTTTCAGAACAGAAACATCAATGGTTGTCAGTGGTTAGAAATACAGAAAGAGACTGACTAACTGAAACAAGAAGAAATTTGGGGAAACTATTCAATATTTTGATTAGTATACTAGTGACATAATTGTATGTGTTTGTCAAAATCCATAGGACTATATATTAAGGGGGAATGAACTACTGACATTCATATGTTGCATTTTACTGTTCTGGCATTATTCACACATACATTTTATTTCTGTTATCCTAATTTAATCTAAAGTTGCCATTCATTTTTTTATTTGACATTGTTATCACTGTTATTTGGAAATCCAGATCATATTAAGTTTCCCATCATTTGGAATTTTCCTTGTTGTGAATTTTAGTTTTAAAATATGGGTCATACTTACAATAAATATTTTGGCTTGAATCCTTTGGAGGCAATGTGGTTAGTTTTGCATCATATCTCCTCAGAAGGTTTACAGTGTTCTACTGGCCAATATATATGTTTGAAAATGTTTTAGAATGATTGAGAACATTTGACAATATTTGGTTGCTTTGATTCCTGGCAGATTATTTCATTACAAAAATAATTTCCTCTCATAGTTGGTAAGTAATCTGTGTAAAGATACTTTCTCATCTTTTAACTATCTTGTTAACCAATAGTTTATCTAATGCTTTAGGTGAATCCCTATGACTTCCACTGAGGTCCATTAATATATTGTGGTTTCAAATTAATTGTTTTGTATTTTATTATTTTCTGTGTTTTTTTAACCTATTTTCTACTCTAAATACTCCATTGTAGTCCATTGTAATTGAATTTAAACTATTTACAAATAAGAAATTTTAGTATTCAGGTTCACTGAAGTATCTGCATTGTAATCTTTGACTTTGTCCCTGCCAGTCTTCTCCACTCCCATTTTTGTGGAGTCATAGATTCCATTTATCTAACATTTTGCAAGTGATTACCTAATATTCTCTTTTCAATGAATATGCTACAAATCACAAGTCAAATAGAGGTATTAGTATGTCAATCAGTGTGGAACACTCTCTTTGAATAGAAAGCACCACTATGTGTCTGAATGTTATTACATTATCAGCAAAAGGGTAGGCAGAAACATTAAACAGAGCCCTAAGTCACAATTCAGTTTTTTATCAATATTAGTTCTCCTAATGTTCAATCAGTTACATACTATTTGCATAATAAACAGACTACATGATAAGTATGTTTTTATTAGTTTATTAGAATCACGTAAGTGGTTTAGTTGTGACATATTGAAACATTCACACAACATAATTTGCTCCCTTTCATTCTCCAGTATTTCTCCTGTCCTTTCTTTCCTTCTTTCCCATGATCCCCTTCTGCCATTCTACTAGTTTATTTTCAATTTATTTTAGTTGATGCATAATTATACATAAAAGTGGGAATTGTGGTATTATCATACTTGCACATAGCATAGTTAGGTAAATTTTCATCTCAAGTACCTACCTCTTCCCTTGCCTTCTCCTTCCTCATTAATTCCCTATATTTTCTTTTTTTTTTCTGTTTTTATGAGATTTATTTTTATTTTTCTTATTTTAATCTCTAGTTTCTGATATGAGAGAAAGTATATAACCCTTGACTCTGAATGTGGTTCATTTCACTTGGTATTATATAAATTCTCCAGTTCCATCCATTTACAAACGTGTGACAATTTCATTCTTCTATATGACTAAAACTCTATTGTGTGTGTGTGTGTGTGCATGTGTGTGTGTGTGAGAGAGAGAGAGAGACAGAGAGAGAGAGAAAGAGAGATCACATTTTTTAAATCCAGTCATCTGTTGATGAACACCTAGATTCATTCCATAAATTGACTGTTATCAATCGCATTACTATAAACATTGGAATGTATGTATTACTAGAGTATGCTTATTGTAGTTCTTTTGGATAAATAACAAAGAGTAGAATAAAGTTGGGTCATACGGCAGTTGCGTTTCTAGTCTTTTGAGGAATAACCTCCTAAAAACCACAGTGGTTGTTCTAATTTTTAATCCCACCAAGAATGTATGAGTCTTTTCTCCCCAAATCATGACCAGCATTTATTCTTGATGGTTACCATTTTAACTGAAGTGCAATGAAATCTCATTGTAATTTTGATTTACCTTTCTCTGCTGAGGATTTTGAACATTTTTTCATGTATTTGTTAGCCATTTGTATTTCTTCTTTGGAAAAAAAAATGTGTTTTATTCATTTGCACACTTGTTTTTTTTAAATTTATTTATTCTAATTAGGTATACATGACAGAAGAATGCATTTTGATTCATTGTACACGAATGGAGCACAACTTCTCATTTCTCTGGTTCTACACAATGTAAAGTCACATCATATGTGCAGTCATACATGTACCTAGGGGCAATGATGTCCATCTCATTTCACCATATTTCCTGCCCCCATGAACCCTCCCTTCTCCACTCTCCTCATTGATTAAAGTGTCTTCATTCTTCCCATGCCCCCTTCCCCATTCTGGATCAGCATCCACTTATCAGAGAGAACATCCGGCCTTTGGTATTTTTCCATTGGTTTATTTCAGTTAGCATGGTATTCTCCAATTCTACCCATTTACCTGCAAATGCCATAATTTTATTCTCTTTTAATGCTGAATAATATTCCATTGTGTGTATACTACAGTTTCTTTATCCATTCATTCATCTATTGAAGGGCATCAAGGTTGGTTCCACAGTTTAGCTATTGTGAATTCAGCTGCTATAAACATTGAAGTGGCTGTGTTACTGCAGTATGCTGTTCTTAAGTCTTTTGGGTATAGACCGAGGAATGGATAACTGGGTCAAATGGTGGTTCCATTCCAGGTTTTTTAAGGAATCTCCATACTGCTTTCCAGATTGGTTGCACCAATTTGCAGTCCTACCAGTAATGTATGAGTGTGCCTTTCCCCCCACATCCTTGCCAACACATATTGTTGTATTACTGAAAACTGCCATTCTGACTGGTATGAGATGAAATCTTAGTTTTCATTTGAATTTCTCTAATTGCTAGAGATGTTGAACATTTTTTCACATATTTGTTAATCGATTGTATATCTTCTTCTGAGAAGTGTCTGTTCAGCTCCTTAGCTCATTTATTGATTGGGTTGTTTGTTATTGTGGTGGTTGTTTTCTTTTCTTTTTTTTTTAATATTTATTTTTTATTTGTAGGTGGACACAATATCTTTATTTTATTTTTATGTGGTGCTGAGGATCAAACCCAGTGCCTCCCGCGTGCTAGGCGAGCACGCTACTACTGCACCATAACCCCAGCCCCATGGTGGTTGTTTTCTTAGTTCTTTATATATCCTGGAGATTAGCGATCTGTCTCGTGCGTGTGGCAAAAATTTGCTCCCAAAATGTAGGCTATTTCTTCACCTCATTGATTTTTTTTCTTTTTCTGAGAAGAAGCTTTTTAGTTTGAACACATCCCACTTATTGATTCTTTATTTAATTTCTTGCACTTTAGAAGTCTTGTTAAGGAAGTCACGGCCAAATATGACGTGATGAAGGTTTGGGCCTGCTTTTTCCTCTGTTAGGCGTAGGGTATCTAGTCTCATTCCTAGGTCCTTGCTCCACTTTGATTTGAGTTTTGTGCATTGTGAGAGGTCTGGGTTTGTCTTTATTTTGCTGCATATGGATTTTCAGTTTTCTAAGCACCATTTGTTGAAGAGGCTATCTTTTTTTCAATGTATGTTTTTGGTGACTTTATCTAATATGGGATAACTGTATCAATGTGGGTTTGTCTCTGTGTCTTCTATTCTGTACCATTGGTCTACATGTCTATTTGGTGCCAGTACCATGCCATTTTTGTTACTGTAGTTTTGTAGTATAATTTGAGGTCTGGTGCAGTGATGCCTCCAGCCTCATTCTTCTTGCTAAGGATTGCTTTGGCTATTCTGAGTCTTAACTTATGTTTCCAAATGAATTTCATGATTGCTTTTTCTATTTCTGTATGGAATGACTTTGGGATTTTAGTTGAAATCACATTGAATCTGTATAACACTTTGGGTAGTATGACAGTTTTGACAACATTAATTTTGCCTATCCAAAAGCATAGAAGATCTTTAATCTTCTAAGATCTTTAATTTCTTTCTTTAGTGTCAATAGTTTTCATTGTAGATGTCTTTCACCTCTTTTGTTAAATTGATTTTCAAGCATTTTAGTTTTTTTGAAGCTATTGTAAATGGAGTAGTTTTCCTAATTTCTCTTTCATTGGATTCATCACTGGTGTATAGAAATACGTTTGATTTATGGGTATTGATTTTATATCCTCCTACCTTTCTGAATTCATTTATTAATTCTACAAGTTTTCTGGTGAAATTTTTGGATCCTCTAAGTATAGAATCATGTTGTTGGCAAATAATGATAGTTTCAGTTCTTCTTTTCCTATTTGTATCTCTTTAATTTTTAAGTCTGTTTAATTGCTCTAGCTATATTTTCAAGGATCATGTGGGGCAGAAGTGGTGAATGAGGACATCCCTGTCTTGTTCTCATTTTTAGAGGGAATGCTTCCAATATTTCTCCATTCAGGATGATGTTGGCCTTGGGTTTAGCATGGATAGTTTTTACAGTGTTGAAATATGTTCTTACTAGCCCTAGTTTTTCTAGTGTTTTGAAAATGAAGAGGTGTTAAAGTCACCCAGTGTTATTGTATTGTGGTGTATTTTATTTCTGAAGTTGAGAAGGGTTTGTTTGATATACATAGATGCCCCATTGTTTGGGGCACATGTATTTATATTGTTATATCTTTTTGATGTATGATTCCCTTGGGAAGTATGAATTGTCTCTCTTTATCCATTTTTACTAACTTTGGTTGAAGTTCACTTTATCAGATATAAGGATGAAAACCCCTACTTGTTTATGCAGTCTATGTGAGTGATACGTTTTTTCCCACCTTTCATCTTCAGTCTGTGGATGTCTTTTCATGTGAGATTAGTCTCTTGATGCATTTAGGCCATACACATTCAGGGTTATTAATGAAATATAGTTTGTAATCCTGGTTATTTTGGTTTAATTTTGATTTTTAACTTGACTTGGTTTCTCCTTTGATTGGCCTTTCCTTTAGTGTAATTCCTCTCTTTGCATATTTTCACTGTTGGCTATCACTTTCTCTGCATGGAATATTTTGCCAAAAATCCTCTGTAGTGCAGGCTTTCTCGTTGTGAATTCTTTTAGCTTTTGTTTATCATGGAAGGTTTTTATTTTGTTATCAAATCTGAAGCTTAATTTTGCTGGATATAAGATTCTTGTTTGACCTCATTTTCTTTCAGAGCTTGGTGTATTTGTTCTAGATCTCCTGGCTTTGAGGACCTAGGTTGAAAAATCTGCAGAGATTCAAATTGGTCTCCCCTATATGTAATCTGATTCCTCTCTGTTGTAGCCTTCAAAATTATATCTTTATTCTGTATGCTAGGAATTTTCATTATAATGTGCCTTAGTGGAGATCTGTTTTAATATTGTACATCTGGTGTCCTGTAAGCCTCTTGCATTTGATTTTCCAATTCATTCTTCATGTTTGGGTAATCTTCTGATATTATTTTATTTATGAGATTGGCGTTCCTTTGGTTTGAAACTATGTGCCTTCCTCTATCCTGATAATTCTTAGATTTGGTCTTTTGATGCTATCTCAAAATTCTTGGGTGTTCTGTTTATGGTTTGTACCATCTTCACAGTGAGGTCAACTTTATTTTCAAGATTTTGTCTTTATTGTCTGAGGTTCTCTCTTCCAAGTGATCTAGTTTGTTGGTGATGCTTTCTATTGAGGTTTTTTATTTGGTTTACTGTTCCCTTTGTTTCAAGAATTTCTGATGTTTTTTTCATGATCTCTTTCTTGAAATAATCTTTTGCTACCTATATTTGATCCTTTATATCTTTGTTAGTGTGATCAATGGTTGCCTGTATTTGCTCACTTATGTCATTCTTTATTTTTTTTAATATTTTTTTTAGTTGTAGATGGACACAGTATCTTTATTTTATTTATTTTTTTATGTGGTGCTGAGGATCAAACCCGGTGCCTCATGCATGTGAGGCAGGTGTTCTACCACTGAGCCACAGTCCCAGCCCACTTATGTCATTCTTTAATTTGCAGATCTTTTTAATTTTGTACTTTCTGAATTCTTTCTCTGAAATTTTATCAACTGCTTTGTCAATGGATTCTATTACTGTATTCTCTTGGTTTGTTTGGGGCACTTTCTTCCCTTGTTTCTTCATGTTGATTTTATGTCTTTTCTTGCAGTGTGGATCTGAGGTATTACACTTTCTAACCTACAATCTTGCAGTGACTGCAGATTACATGTACCTCACTTTGGAGTTTGC
The DNA here is from genome assembly GCA_004024805.1 of Geosciurus inauris. Classification (NCBI taxonomy): domain Eukaryota; kingdom Metazoa; phylum Chordata; class Mammalia; order Rodentia; family Sciuridae; genus Geosciurus; species Geosciurus inauris. The sequence goes on from PVHX01023094.1 coordinate 23,749, forward strand.
TTCTAGTCTCTGGCAGGTGTGCCCAGATGGATGCTACTGCAACTGAAGATGGTGTCAGTGATAGAGTTGGTAACTCAGGATAGTAGTGGGGGTGGTCCAAGATGGATGCAACTGATGAACCCAGCCTAATTCTATCTTAAGATTGAAAGCCATTTTGACAAGAGGTCATAAAGGTTTATTTTTTGTTTTACTTGCTTGGGCCATGTTTGGCTTTGATTAGGAAACTACCCTCTTTAAAATCTAAGTGGCATTTCCATGCTGGAACCTGAGTTTACTCCCTTATGTAAAGATGTTAAGCCATGTAAACCATTGATTTGTTTTCTGCTTCTGTATTGCATTTGCTGGAACCCTGTCAGTTGTAAATTCCTAAGATATCTATCTTTCTAATTCTCTGTGTTATAAAAAAAACTCCCTGCTCTTGTACAAAGGCTGCTGCCCTCACTGTTTGAACCAAAAATGATCTACAGATTCAATGAAATCACCATCAAAATATCAATGAGCCACTGTACAGCTAATTTGTGTGCACAATATAAGCTTGCTTAATTTGATTTAAAATTGGAGTCAGTGGTCCTTTCTTTGCGTCATGGGTTCAACAGCAACCACTTTCAGAGATTGTGCTGAAAGGGTGAGACTAACAATGGCTTTGGGCTATCTGTTCAGAGATGCAGTGGTGTGGTGTCCTGTACTGTGACAGGCAGCTACCTTCAGGCCCTGTCCGTTGTCCCAAGGTGGAGGCTACTACACTGCGAGGGCTATGGCGATGGCTGCAGTGTCCCGAGATGGCTTCATGTGGACAGCAACAGCGTAGACCTTCACTCTGCAAAGGGGTGACCCTAGGCTTGGGCCTGGTCTCCTGAGGATTGGCGGGGTTGTCCTGGACCTGACCTAGGCCTAGGCTCTGGTATGGAATGATGGGGGCTGTCCTAGGTTCCATTTGCTCATTTATAGATTAGTTTATTTGATTTTGGGTGGTAAGTTTTTTGTTTTTTTCATATATTCTGTATTTTAATCCTCCATCAGAAGTATAACTGGCAAGTACTTTTTTTCTCATTCTTTTCATGTTGCCAGTTATTTCCTTTGCTGTGCAGGAGCTTTTTAATTTGATGCCATCTCACTTATTTATTTTTGGTTTTATTTCTTAGCTTTAGGAATCTTATTAAGGATCAGATGGCTATTTCTGTGTGGCTTTAATTCTGTGGCTTCTATTCTTTTACATTTGTCTTCATGTCTGTTTTGATGTCAATACCAAGTTTTTGTTGTTTTTTAACTATAGCTTTTGTGGCATAATTTGAGATTGGGTATTGTGATGCCTCCTGCCTTGTTCTTATTGCTCAGTATCGCTTTGACTATTCTGGGACTTTTATTCTACCAAATTATTTTAGGATTATTTTTTTCTAGTTCAGTGAAGAATCTCATTGATATTTTGATGGTGATTTCATTGAATCTGTAGATCATTTTTGGTCATGTGGTTCTTTCAGCAATATCAGTTCCGCCTGTCCAAGAACATGAATGGCCTTTCTATCATCTCAGGCTTTCTTCAAATGCTTCCTTTAGTGTTAAGAGCTCTGTACCTCCCAGGAACAACCTAGCACCAAGACTGCTAGACCACCACACCTCTGACTTAGGCCACCACATTCTAAACATTCTGAATTCTACACACTGGATTTGATAGCCCTTTGTACACAAACCAGTTCAACAGGGGGGAACCCACAACTGCACCCCCAACAAGAGAGAGACCTGGTGGCTAAGTCATGGACAAATATGCCTTTATCTTCTGACCAACCAGAAAGCTCTTATGTACCAAGATATACAAAGAATGGAAGGAATCACCTAGAATTGTTTCAAAGTTGAGCTGGTGAGATCACTTCTGCAACATCCAGTGAAATTTTCAGGCAAAGAGAAGGAGCTGTGACATTACCAAACTTCCGCAAACATGATGAATTCCAATTAAGGACGATGCAATGAGAAATATCCTCACCTCCAATACTTGGTGTGGATTAACATAAATATCTCTAATTGTCAATTTTGATTCCACAGATACAATTTTCATATTGAATTCATAGATTTTCCCTCAATCCAATTTGATATATTTCTTTTAATGTTCTAAAGCATTACTTGCAATTATTCTTTTTATCTTTTATCTCCTTGCTCATGTTTAAATTTGTTCTTCTTTTGTCTCTCTTTTCTTCTCACATTATGGCTATGATTCTATGCAATAATGTGTTTACTTAATCTGAGATTCTATTTATAAGGAAACTTATGCATTATGTGTTGTTACCAATCTCTAAAACATCAGTTCTTGTGAACATTCCACAAATTGGATATCACACATATCTTACCTGTGCCTCAAAATATACAGATTTGGAATGGCATTGAAGGAACTATTAGATAAATGCTACCAACATATCATAATGCATCTATCTGGAGCACTTGTTCTCCAATAAAGCATATGGAGTTTAAAAGATTCTCTAAGAAAGAATAATTTAACCTCTAGGAATTAATCTACTGTTAGTCCTTACAGGATCTATTGAATCCTGCTGAAAAAAAGATACTTTTGACCAGAGATTATTTTTGTTCCTCTATTTGGATGTTTACTTACAAATAAAATATATGTATGCTAGCTAAGTCAATAAAATATTTATAGAAATTGTTCTAAGGGACT
>PVHX01023095.1:0-30381 GCA_004024805.1 Geosciurus inauris
AACCTGTCTCTGGTGGACTTGTGCTACTCTTCAGCTGTCACTCCCACAGTCATGGCTGGGCTTCTTCCTGGAGACAATGTCATCTCCTACAGTGCTTGTGCTGCCCAGATGTCCTATTTTGGAGCCTTTCGTACAGTGGAAAACTACCTCCTGGCCTCAATGGCCTGTGATCGCTATGCAGCAGTGTGCAAGCCCCTGCACTACACCACCACCGTGACAACTAGCGTGTGTGCATATCTGATCATAGGCTGCTATGTCTGTGGTTTCTTAAATGCCTCCATCTACACTGGGAACACATTCAGTCTCACCTTCTGTGTATCTCACGTGGTCCATCATTTTTTCTGCGATGTTCTAGCACTCATGGTTCTCTCTTGCTCTGATAGACATGTTAGCGAACTGGTTCTTATTTATGTCGCCAGTTTTAATATCTTGTTTGCTCTCTTAGTTATCTTGATATCCTATATACTCATTTTTATTACAATCCTAAGGATGCACTCAGCTTCAGGGTATCGGAAAGCTCTATCCACCTGTGCCTCCCACTTTACCGCAGTCTCCATTTTCTATGGCACGGCTCTCTTCATGTATTTACAGCCCAGCTCCAGTCACTCCATGGACACGGATAAAATCGCATCTGTATTCTACACTATGGTCATCCCCATGCTTAATCCTGTGGTCTATAGCCTGAGGAACACAGAGGTCAAGAGTGCATTCTCAAAAATTGTTCTGGAAGGAAAATAATCCATAGGATTATGACTTTACCTCTTTGGGAAGCACAAAGCCTGAATTCCCTCCTTTCAGATCTTCTCCATGTAATGTGTCATTTATTAAAATCTGCACTGAATTCAAGTTCCTAAAGTGATACATTTTCCTCTGCAAAAGTCTATTGTGTGGTGAAAGGGAAACGTGTAGAAACACAATAGCTGAGTGACAATGTGCATGATATTTTGGCATTTGCTTATTGAGGATATCGATAATTTAATAATTTCTATCTATTTTTTTAAACCATGTCACTATGAATGTATGTAAGATAAGTGGATAGAAATCCCATGAACAGAATTAAGTTCATGCAGGTGTCCTGTGAATGAATGCAGCCTATTTGCCAGAATACACATAAAGTGGCTATTGTGGTGTTCACTTTTGTGTAAATTTGATTATATTAGGAATATCCAAATAGCTAGTGAAACATTTTTCTGTGTGTGTCTGTGAGGATGCTTCCTGATGGGAGAGGTTTGAATCAGTCAACTTGTCAATATGGTGGCCAGCATCCAATTCATTGAGAGCTCACCTGAAGAGAAGAAAAAGGTATGAGAAGGACCAATTCTTTCCCTCCCTGTTTTCCTCTCTTTCTCTCTCCTTGAACGGAGGCATCCATCTCTCTCACTTTGGACCTTAGAGCCACTGGCTCTCAGATTCTTGTTCTCCAAGAATATGTTAGACATACTAGGCACACCTCGCCCTCAACATGCCTGGTACTTCATCTTGTACACAGAACATTATGGGTCTTCTCGGTTTTCATAATCACATGAGCTCATACCCATAATAAATCTCCTCTTATGCATTTCTATATACTATTATTTTTTTCCATTAGAGGGCCATGAATTATAAAGCAGGGTTTAGTAATCTTAATTTAATATTTAATTTGGTTATTAAAATATAAATTAAAATCAAATTAATTTTTCTTTCTTTACAATTTGAGTAGCCCTCATTTGAGGAAAAATATGATAGACTAGGAAATGAAAGTTGTGCTTTCTTGAACTTTTTAATAAAAGATACATAATGCTGCACCTTATGTGAATTAATATTTCTGTTTGAGCCATTTTGTACAATCAACATGCTCATGTTTTAATTGTCAAGGGATAAAATAACTACAAAAAATATCAAGGAAAATCAAGCAATTTAAATGTATTTATGTATTATTACAATTATTCAGACTACTTAAAATTTATCATGACAAACTAATGATTCAATTTTTTTTTGTTTTTTACTTTTATTTATTATTTATTTATTTTTTGAGTACTTGGGTTAAAACTCAGGGGCACTCAACCTGAAGCCACATCCCAAGCCCTATTTTGTATTTTATTTAGAGGCAGGGTCTTACTGAGTTGCTTATGCTTCGCCATTGCTGAGGCTGGCTTTGAACTTGCAGCCTTCCTGCCTCACCCTCACAAGCCACTGGGATTAAAGGCATGCACCATTGTACTCAGCCTTTTTAATAAATTTCTGGAAATGTTTTGAAATTGTCAATGCTGTCCATTCATTCTTTGCTTATTTGAGCTGCACTCTCTATTGTCACTTCCCCAGTCTTTCATGTCTCTCTATATTTACTATTTTCTTTGCTGTTTTTCACAACTCCAATGATGTTTATGCCTCAGGGCCTTTGTATGTTCTTTTTCCTGTGAGGAGTAGTCTTATTCCATTCAGATCTTCTGTGAAATATTAGCTTGTCATGCATCCTGCTCACTGGTATAAAACACTGATTTTCTGCTCACCACATGAGCTGTCCCCTTAACCTATATCATTTTTCATAGACCTTATGAACCCTTGCCTCTTGTATATTTGCTTACTCGATCCTTATTTATCTTCCCAGACTGGAAGGTAAACACCAGGAGAAGTGACTTTATGTTTTCTGTTCAAACATGATCATCAGTAATTGAACAGATATCTATTTCATAGTAGAATCTCAACAATTTTACCAAATGAATGAATGCATGAATAAAGCTTTGAATTCAATTACACTAATACATTGGCCTTTGAATCATGGATGGTGAGAGTGAGTCTTGCACAAGATAAACCTTCTAGATAAATATCCAGTACCTTCCTAGAGAAATAACTGATTTTCTGCTTTTCTGAGATAGTTTTTTCTCTATAGTTTCTCTCAGTTCTCACACTCCTCACTTTTAGGCAAAATGATTTTCTGGAATTCCTAAGAGAGCCAATCATTTCATATACTCTCATAATTTTACTAAGAACTGATGTCTCATTAAATGGCAAGTAAAATGTCAAACAAATACTATTTAGGAAATCATAAAAGAAATTAAACAGAAGATGAATTAGAGACCTCATTTCTGGTTATTTTTTAAAAGTCAGTTCATGCACACAAATTATAATATTGACTGGAAAGATTCTAAATGTCTGTGGAGTATATGTATGACAGTATTTTTCAGCAGTAAAAATAAAGTATATTAAATTGGCTAGTGTAATGTGCTGCATTCAAATTTTTAATTTTGAACCTCAGGAGTTCAATATTATACAAAACCCAAGCAAAGGAATGTGCCTCTCTGTGTCATTTGTTATCTCTATCACAGTAGAAGCCTTCAGCATCACTGGGGTTGAGATTACTAAGATGATGGTCCTGGTACTTGTGGAATAGTGTAAAGAGATATTCACTTCTATTTATGGTGATATTTGTCCATTGGAAGCATGTCTAATTATTGTTTCAATGGTTATTTAATGCTACAATTATTTTGGATTAATGCAAAATTTTCAAAGATAGTGCATGGTGTGATTGACATATGACACTCTGGCAGGCTCAAAAATGGGCCAAAAGATTCAGAGTTTAATCTTTGAAACCTTATAATGTTGACCCTCAAGGCCCTGAAGGACTATGATGACCTGATCAGATTAAGGACTTCAAGAATGAGAAAATACTGGGATCATCTGTGTGTGCCCTAAAGGCAATGCCATGTGTCCTTAGGAAAGGGAATTGGAAGATTTAACCGTAGACAAAGAGGAGTTGACAGTGTGACCATGGAAGCAATATTGAAGTGATATGGCCACAAGCCATGGAATTTCAGTCACCACCACAGCATGGGAGAGGCAAGTAATTGAGTGCCCCCTGAAACTTGTGAAGTGAACACGCCTCTGTCAGACCATACATCTGTCACACCACTGATTTCAGGTCATTGAGATTAATTTTAGACCTGTGGTTTCCAGAGCCATGAAAGAATCAATATGAGCTGGGCATGGTGGTGCACGCCTACAATCCCAGTACTTTGGGAGGCTGAGACAGGAGAATTGTGAGTTCAAAGCCAGCCTCAGCAATGGCAAAGCACTGAGCAACTCAGTGAGACCCTGTCTCTACATAAAACAAAATAAGGCTGAGGATGTAGCTCAGTGGGCAAGTATCCCTGAGTTGAATCCCTGGTGCCAGAAAAAACAAAAAGAACCAATATGTGTTTTGTAAGCCTCCATGTTTGCAGCAATTTGTTACAGCAGCCACTGGACACTAATACAAATCTTCATCTGGTTTATTCTTTGTCATGATCATACATTACTACCATATGTTAGTTTTGTTGAAATAATAAGTGAAACCATCCTTCCATGTTATGGAGGGCAAACTGACTTCCTAATGTTCCCTGGCTTAAAGGTTAACATCATCTAAAAATACCTACCAAGTTGATATATAAAAAGTAATAGTTATAAATCTGCCTTTTGTTATCTTGGAACTTACAAACAGCTCTTTAAAAGACTTACTCTCTAAATAAAGACAGTAAGAAAGACATTCTTCTGCCTAATGTGATGCTACTGCCCTGGGTACAAAGCACAACAATCTTTCCTCACTGGAGAACGCAATGAAATCTGATGAAGTTTACACTTACTCTTGATATCCCATAACTAAAAACTGTTTTGCGAAGTTAACAGTACTTAAATACCCTGTTCAAAAGGGAACTCATCCAATGACTCATAAAAATGGAGTGAAAAACATACTTCTGTATATTTTCAGATACATGCATATATTCATAACCAAATGATGAGGAAACTCATGGTAATTATAATCTTAATTTCTTTAAGTGGTCATACACTTATAAATTCATATTCGTAAGTACCTATCACCACTACACATTCTGCTGTTGCATTTTTCTTTAACCAAGCAACTTGGATGGCCATGGTTATTTACCTGGAAGGTTGATCTGATTTCTTATCTTTTTATTCTTGAAACATTTTGGGACAATTAATACATGTTTATCAATGCAGTGGCTTTAGTCTTCCATTGACCCTAATTTCTGGGAATGAAAATGGTAAAAGAAGCCCTAAATAAATTCCTGTACTTCAGAATTACTCATACTTATCTCTATTATGAATCTTCGCCCAGCATCTGATAGTCAGGTTCAATCACTAGTCAGAATTGTGAACCTTTAGGGGCCCATTCAAAGGTATAATGAACCCAAAGAGGACAAACAGCAAACTTCCCTTCTAATTCGATAGAATTATGATGTGTCTCTTGGTACAACATTCCTCCAGTATTGATGCCACTCCCATCTTTACCCCGTGATTCCTGGAACCATGAATCCTGTCAATTAGAGAAATAGAACTATATGTTGGTTGCTGATTCAGAGTATGTATAGCATCTTGGATAATTTTTCCTAGCTCAAATTGTTGGTGCCGCAGGAAGTCTGAGACTTCAAAAGGACATTCAGCCATTGTTTTATGAGAGTGTTTCAAGATGATGCAGAACATGATGGAACGGTAAATTCCAGGAGCCTAGAGCTGTTGCCCCACTTCATTTCTGTGAAGTGAGTGTTATGGTTATGATCATTACTGTGTGGAGTGCCATGATGGTGTATACAGGTTTCCGTAATCTATGCGCAGTAGGCATGATAGAAGCATTATGTGCAGGGAAGGCAACCTTTACTCATAGTGTTTTTCTCTAGTAAGAACAAAATGCCACAGTTCCATGATGGATATATTTCAATGTAATTAATTTGTGACCCATTAATTGTCTGGTCAACCTGAGATATGGTATCGGATCAGGAACTCAGTTTCCACTGCTGGCAGATTCATCACTGAGAAGGGTCTGTAGTCAGGCAATCCATGAGGAAGTGTATGCTGCTATCTTTTTATAAGCTCTATCCCAGCCAGCATGACCACTTTGTTCATGAGCCTATTGGCCAATAGCAGAAGTGGCTAAGGAAAGACTGACTTGTATCCATAGAATGAATTTACACTTGATTATTAAAATCCTTTGGGTAACCCTTTTTGAGCACTGACAGTGTACCTAAAAATTTGTTCAAGTGGTCAATGCATTCAGAAGGTGTATCCATATACAAGTCATCCCTGTATTTCTTTTCTGCCATTTCTCAATTATATTTCTCTCATCTTCTACTATCCTACAAAACTGCAGGTTACAGCCAGGTAATTGATGTATTCTTATGCATCTGGGCCCTTGTTCAAGCAAAAAGAATAACCATGTGTGTTGTCCAAATTTCTGCCCACTGAAGAAGTTCCTTCACTACTGTCCATCTGGAATATCTCACAAAAGGCTTTAGTGCTGCACCTATCTACCTGTAGGTTGTGCCTGCATGTCCAAATCTCCCATTCCCTTGTCAATTATTTACGGAATATTCACTATGAGGCAAAAATTGCACCTATGGGGAGGCAGGGCATTGAAGAAGGAGTGGCTATTTGGGAAACTTCTTCATGTAACTTAATTTTGCCTTCAGGATCTGTTTGCTTTAATCATGTATATAACATTTTCATTTGATAATGAAGGCTTGGATTTTCTTACTTCATTTTATGGCTTCACAAATCAGATGACACCCAGTTTATACGTGCTTAGGTTTCTGAGTAATTTGGTGGCCCTTAGAAATGCAGTTGATATCTTCAAAAGTCTATTATCAGATCAAATTATGTTTGTCAAAAGGAAATTATGGCATTTGCAGGTAAATGGATGGAGCTGGAAAATATCATGCTAAGCCAAATAAGCCAAACCCCCCAAACCAAAGGCTAACTGTTTTCTCTGATATGCTGATGTTGATCCATAATGGGGGAAGTCTAGAGAAGAATGAAGGAACTTTGTATTGGGCAGAGGGGAGTGGGGGAGAGTATGGGACATGAGGGTAAGAGCAGAGTGGAATGAGATGGATATTATTACCCTATGTACATGTATATGACTACACCACCAGTGCAACTCTGCACTATGTACAGCCAGAGGAATGAGAAGTTGTGCTCCATTTGTGTACAATGTGTCAAAATGCATTCTACAGTCATGTACAACCAACTAGAACAAATTAAAAAATTAAAAAAGAAAGTACATTGGCATGGTGGTGTGCACTTGTAATCTCAGTGGCTCAGGAGGCTGAAGCAGGAGGATTGCAAGTTCAAAGCCAGCCTCAGCAACTTAGCAAGACCTTGTGTCAAAATAAAAAATATAAAAAAGGCTGAGGATGTGGGTGGTTAAGCCCACCTGGGTTTAATCCCTGGTACAAAAACACAAAATAACCACCCCCTCACCCAAAAATCCCCAAAAACAAATAAAATGAAAAAGAAAAAAAGGAAAGAGTATCCCTACAGGATCACAGGGCTTTACTTCAAAATTCTAGGAGCCTAATCTGCAGTTCATGAACAAGGGTGAAAGCATCTACACAGCATCCCTATGTGTTGCTAAAAGTTCCATGACCACTGACTTTCTGGATTATATAGCTTAAGCGGTAAAGCAGCTCTCCCAGAAGCCAGGATTTGTAGGAGAGCCTTCTTTTGATCTGGGCCCCCCTCTCAACTGGCAGCTTTTCACATCACTTGGCATACACGATAGAATCCCACACCCAAAGAAAAAGTTTATTTCTTCTAAAACACAAAGAGGGTTTTAGAACCAGGCGATGTTCCCCTTTTTGGTCTGAAGGAAAGACAGAAGCAATATTTATCTGTTACTTACAGGAGATATTTCCACATATCCTCCAGCACTGAAGAACTAGAATGTTCTTTGGAATAGAAGGCCTCTGAATTTCCTGCATTTAATTCCACACTCTGGCATTTCCATGCTTTCCTAATAATCCTAGAATGTTTGCTATTTCTTGCTCACTAGGTCCAGTTGCAATAATGTCCTTAATGAAATGGGCCAGTGTGGGACTGTGAATGGGAGATCTAATCAAGATCTCTGAGGACTAAGTTCCCACATATGCCTGAAGACTTGATGTAGCTCTGATGTAGAACACTGGAGGTGTACAGCTGTCCATTGCAAGTGAAATCTAATTGTTTCTGCATGTCTTCATTGACAAGGAAGAAAACAATTCACTCTGAAAGCAAATCTGGAATCATAGCTGCTGTTAGAGTCCATACCTGATTGAGCTTACCACAGGTCACCATGATTCTCCAAGAGCCACATGTGTTCTGCACATCCCCAAGAACTAAGCTGATGGGTCAGTGTGGGATTCACACCCATGCCTCTTACAGGACCTTGATGGTGACACTCATCTCTGCAACTCTTCAAGTAAGGTGGTATTGTTTTGGGTTTGCTTTTACCTTTGAAATACATTAGATAAGTAGAAAATCATAAAAATACATTAAATTTGAGATTGGAGGTTTAATATTTGATTTTTTTTAAAGTTACTTCACATATATAAATTACACAATAAAATGAAACGACTCTATCCAGGTAGAATATAAATATAATATCTGTCAGTATTAGTGATAACATACATTCCATATGCTTTCATAATATATGATTATTTATATTTTGACCAACAGGGAGATCAATATTATGAAAATCCTAAGCACAGAGATGTGTCTCCATGTCTTGTTATCACCATACTTCAAGAGGCTTCACCATCTCAATATTGGTAATATTTGGCTTCAATATGCTTAAGTGATCATTATTATTGTTATTGTTATTTCAGGCCAGTGTAATGTAACAGTAATATTCACATCTATTTAAAGATATTTCTCCTATAGGAACCATTTCTAATAATTATCTTAAACAGCTATTTAATGTTAGAATAATTTTTGAGGATTTTGGAGGTATGGAACCTTTTCAAAGTTAGTGCAGAATGCTGTCATAAGACATGGTAACAAGCTCATCAAAGGCTCATAAAAAGATCCAATTCCTAATTATGACACCTTTCAATATTATTCTATGTGGCCCCAAAGAACCTTGCAGATGAGATTAAATTAAAGATTTTAAAATTAAAAAAAGAGAAATCATTAGTTTCCATGTGTACCCTAAATGCTATCCCCTATATTCTTACAAAATAGAGTCAGAAAGATCTAGGAAGCAGGGGATAAAAAGAGTTGGCAATGTGAACTCAGAAACAACAAGCGATGGCATGTCAGCAACCACCAGGAGGAAGAGACAAGAAATGAAGTGTCCCCTGGAGCCCATGAAGGGACATGGCTCCAAAGAACCATTGGCTCCAGTCTATTGATACTGATTCAGACTTCTAGTTTGCAGTCTTGAGAAAGAATAAACACCTGCCATTGTAAGCCTCAAAGATTGTAGCAGCCAAAGGACACTAACAGAAATCCTGGTTTCTTCTCTATCCTATTCTTTCATTTCTACTGGATATTTGTTTGAGAGAATTCACCAGAGAAGTCATCTGTTCCTGGGCTTTTATTTGTTGGAAAGTTATTTATTACTAATTCCATCTCTTCATGTGTTATAGGTATATTCAGATTTTTTTTTAAATTCTCTGGAATTGGTTTTGATACTATGTGCATTTACAGGAATTTTGTTTGTTTGTTTATTTTTCATCTATTTTGTCCAGTATGTTGTTGCATAGTTTTTATAGTATTGTATTAGAATCTTTCTTACAAAGACATTTTAACAGCAGCAAAACCATTTGAGTAAAGACAGTTTATTTATTGTCAGAGGCAGAGAGTTGGAGCAATTATTAAAGAGAAGATCAGCTGATTTAGGTGATTGCAAAAGGATCATACATTTGACAGGACCATGAATTTGACACATTTCTTAGAACTTTACACTAAAACCTGAGGGTATTACTGTATGTAAATTATTCATTAATTCAAAAAAGTCAAAATAATAAAAAAGCAAGTGCATACATTAAAACTAACCAGCTTGCTCCCCACAGACAGATTAATTGCTTCGTCCCTAGGAATGTCACATCAGGAGCTGCAGGTATACTCTTGGGGACAATCTGCAAAGGTCTCGAGTCTATAAAATTCTCTCCAAATCTCCATGTATTCACCTCTAAATCCCAACATGACTCGATATTACCTGTTTCAGACAGAAGGAACATGCTTCATTGGCACCATTCATCTGAATGACAATTATGGCAATCACTGTTAGTGCAAACAGGCCTCCCTCTGACTTGAGGACTTGCTGCGAGCCTTCACTTGTGGACAAACATAAAAATCATGGTTTTTGTTTGTTTGTTTTTTTACAGACACAATTCTGTGAATTATTGAGGAGATGTAACCTTACCATGTTTATTATGCAAATAGGAAGACGCAAGTGAGTCTTTCATGTAGACAGAAAGAATTATTTGTAGATTCAGAACTTGGTCACCAGGTTTATGTTCTTTCTTCTTTTTTTTCCCTGCATTAGAGAACTAATAGTATGTATGCCCCATTCCAGGGCTGACTGTAAATTTCAGTCTCCCTGTTCTGGATTGATTGCTCTTTTCTTTCCAGCCAACTGGTAACTTTCTACGTTCCATAAACATTTTAACGAGAAAGACAATCCATGCAAAATCTAAGAGGTAGCTATACCTAGGAGTTAATTTAAAAGAGAAAAAACTGAAGTGAGTTCATGGTATAAATGCAAAAATTTCCATGAGAGCGAATTTATAGAATTCACAGATAGGTATGTACAGACATTTGGATTAAGTTTTTAAATAGTCTGCATCACAAATGAATTAAACAGACACTTCTCAGAAGAAATACAAATGGCCAACAAATACATGAAAAAAATGTTCAACATCATTGGCAATTAGGGAAATGCAAATCAAAACTACATAGAGGTTTCATCTCACTCTAGTTAGAATGGCAGTTAACAAGGATCCAAATAATAATAAATGCTGGAGAGGATGTGGAGAAAAGGAACACTTTTACACGGTTGGTGGGACTGTAAATTAGTACAACTGCAATGGAAATCAGTATGCAAACTTCTCAAAAGACTAGGCTTGGCACCACCAGATGACCCAGCTATACCACTTCTCAATATTTACATTGAAGAATTAAAGTAACCTTACTATCGTGGTACATGCATCCCATGTTTATAGCAGCACAAGAGCAAATAATGGAAACAGCCTAGGTGTTTATCAATGGATGAATATAGAAATAAAATACACAATGGAGTTTTATTCAGCCATAAAGAAAAATAAAATCATGGCATTTGGAGGAAGATGGATGGAACTAGAGTCCATCATATCATAGTAAGTGAAACAAGTCAAACTCAGAAGGTTAAGGGTCATATATATGTTTTCTCTCACATGTGGAAGATAGGAAAAGGGAGGGGTGGATCTCCTAAAAATAAAAGGTAGATCAGTAGAGAAGGGACCAAGGAGTTGGAGTAAGGGAAAGAGGAGGGAAATGCAGGGGAGTGATATTGGCCAAATTATGTTGTTATATTGTGTGCATGTGTGAACATGTAATAACAAATCTCATCAAGATGTACAGCTATAATGTACCAATTAAAAATTTAAAAAGAAAAATAGTTTGCATCTCTGTTAATAAGTATAGAAGGATTTAAAATTGGGAAGATGATTCATAAGGAGTCTTCAAATTCATAGAAACTAACCCTGTATGTAGTAAATATAATATATTTAATTTTCAAGTCCAGAATTTTTCAGGAGAATCTTAAATCATAAGATATTGAGGCAAAGAAATAATGTGTATTTACTACATACTTTTCATTTCAATTCAACCTTTACTGTTCTGTTTCTTTTTTTCTCATAGCTGCAGAACATCTAGAGATTTTCAGACAAGATTGATGGAGAACAGGACAGAAGTGACACAGTTCATCCTGCTGGGACTGACCAGTGACCCAGGTCTGCAGCTTCCCCTCTTTGTGACCTTCCTCCTCATCTACACCATCACTCTGGCTGGGAACCTGGGGATGATCCTGTTGATCCTCTTGGACTCCCATCTTCACACTCCATGTACTTTTTCCTTGGCAACCTGTCTCTGGTGGACTTGTGCTGCTCTTCAGCTGTCACTCCCACAGTCATGGCTGGACTTCTTCCTGGAGACAATGTCATCTCCTACAATGCTTGTGTTGCCCAGATGTCCTATTTTGGAGCCTTTTGTACAGTGGAAAACTACCTCCTGGCCTCAATGGCCTGCGATCACTATGCAGCAGTGTGCAAGCCCCTGCACTACACCACCACCATGACAACTAGTGTGTGTGTGTGTTTGTCTAGTAATAGGTTGCTATGTCCGTGGATTTTTGAGTGCTTCCATCTACACTGGGGACACATTCAGTCTTTCATCTGTATGTCCGATGTGGTCCACCGTTTCTTCTGTGATGTTCCAGCAGTTGTGGCTTTCTCTTGTTCCGTAGACCAGTGAATGAGCTTGTTCTTGTGTTTTCAGCCAGTTTTGATATCTTTGTTGCTCTTGTTGTTATCTTAATGTCCTATGTATGGATTTTTATCAACATCCTAAAGTTGTGCTCAGGTGCAGGACATCGGAAGGCTCTATCCACCTGTGCCTCCCACTTCACAGCTGTCTCCATTTTCTATGGGACCACCATCTTCATGTATTTACAGCCCAGCTCCAGTCACTCCATGGACACTAACAAAATTGTTTCTGTGTTCTATACTATGTTTATCCCCATGCTGAACCTTGTGGTTGACAGCCTGAGGAACAAGGAGGTCAAGAGGGCATTCTCAAAGATTGTTCTAGAAGCAAAATAATCATAAAGGTTTGATTAAATTTGAGGGACATAATACTTGTTGATTTCCTCAGATCTTGTCTATGTGCTGTGTTGCATTTTAAGATTCAGTTTAATTCACGTTCCTTTATCTCTGTAGAAGACTGGGGTATAGAAAAAGGAAACATTACATTCAGAATCAGTTCTAGAATCAGAGTATTTATGATATATTGGTGTCTTCTTCTTAAAAGCTTTATAAAAGATATTGATGTATTCAATAATTTTCCTACATGCCAGTGCAATGATATGTAAAATAATTGCATAAAAATCCCTCATGGAAAAGAAGTGGAGATTGATGCTGCATGAGGATACTTGCACATGGGTTTGGCAAATTTGGCAGAATTAAATGTTACATGGCTATTTGTGGTGTTGAATTGAATGTTTTCTTTAACTAGATTAAAGGATACACAGATGGCCAAGAAACCGTTCTACTGTGTGTAAAAGAGAGGATATTTTTGAAAGAGTACAGTTTGAAGCAGTCACCATAGTAAAGATCTGTCCCGTCAGTGTGGACGGCCATCGTCCAATCCAGTGAGAGCTTAACTAAGGAACACAAAGGAGAGGAAGATTATTATCCTTTCTCTCTTAACTGAGCATCTGTGCTCTCTCTTGAACTCCAGAGCTAGTGTCTTTCAAGCCTCATTCTCCAAGACTTAAGCAGTCACCTTTTTGCCCCTCTCTCTCAGGCCTTTGCACTCACTGAGTTATATCACCAGCCTTCCTGGTTCTCAGCTTGCAGATAGCAGAGCTGGTCCTTCTTCATCTCCATAATCACAATTCCACATCCCACGTCATAATAAATCTCTGGTATGTGCTTGTATGTCCAATTGATTGTTTCATTGGAGCCCCCTGACTAGTGCACTAGTACTTAGTGATTATAATTTAATATTTTGTGAAAAATGATGAATTGGCAAATTAAAATGTTTTTCCTTGCAAATTTAACAAAGAAATGCATGAATCTCATGTCTCATGAATTAATATATCTGAGTTATTCGATAAAAAGAAATTCATTTTTTTACTATTCAAAGGATATGTAGCCAAAGTCCCAGAGATATTGAGGAAAAGTAAAGGCAGTTTTAATATATTCATATATTATTACCATTTTTTTCAGATTGTTGAGAATTTATACTGAGAAACAAATAATGTTGGACCTTTTATCAAATGCTTTGAACTTAATTCTGGCCATTCATTTTTACATTAGTTAGGTTGTGTTCTCTCTTGCCACTCCCCCAGAGTTCCACCCCACTTCTTTGATTTTCTTGCTATTTCTTCACAACTTCACTCGTGCTCTTGCCCCAGGGCCTTGGTAATAGCTGTTCCATGTGTGGAATGTTTTGTTTCCATTCAAGCCTTTGCAGATATGTCACTTGTCATAGAATACATTCCTTCCCAGACCACCCACAATAGTCACTCCCACTCACCACAAATACTGTGTCCTATGTAGTTCTTCATAGGTCTTATCAACCCTTTAAAAAATATACTTACCTACTTGTTTCTTATTTATCTTGCTTAACTAGAATATGAATTCCCCAAGAGCAATGACTTTATCTGTTTATTCACCAAATACTTATCAGTGTCTGAGTAGATGTCTGTTTCACAGATTTTTATAAGTATTTTTTAAATAAAGGAAAAAACATTAATCTTTGAGTACTATTATACCAATATATTGACCTTTGAAACAAAATAAAAATTGTTAATTTTCTAGAACTATTAGCCTTGTGAACCATGCTATATAAAATTTATAAGTGAAATATATTAATATATTTTACCCACGAAACTCCAATATGTGGTAGAGATTGTGCTATATGCTGCACATATACCATGTAATATTCTTCTTGAAAATTCCACGAGGATGACAGGATATCATTATCTCTGATTCAAAAGAGAAGCTGAAATTTGAAGAGCCCCCATTCCTTGTGTGAATTTGAGGCTAAGCAAACTACATGCAGAGAATATGTATTTAGTCATGAAATGAAATGTGTTTGCACTAAAAATGTGACCTTGAGACACACAGCTATCCCAGGCCTGTGCTCAGAGGAGGAACTTTAGAACTGCTCTAGCACCAGGCAGCGACTGCACACAGGCAAACAGTATTCAGTTTTGGCCTACAGCAGTGCCAGCTGCAGAATATGCCACAGTTTGTACCCAAGATTGAGAGGGTCTTAACAACTGTGATCTTCAGGCACAAACCAACTTAATGTCAACCTAGGTAGCCAAAGAACTTTCTTCACCAGTATAACCCCCATGAGGCAGATAAGTGTCAGAATAGTTAGCTTTGGGCTTTTACTAGGATTTAGTGGTGGCTAGTGAAAACTAAGACTAGGCAGATGCAAAACTACCAACACTTGGACTACCATTGGGGAGAGCATCTGGCATAGCACCAGTCCTGGAGAAATACATGTCCTTAATCTATCAGACATCTATTCTAGCCAGCACCATCTGTGGTTCGCTGCCCCACTCTTAGACTATGAGTTCAATTCAGCATTAGGCAACTCACAGCAGTGTGGATCTTGCTCTTTCCCACAACTTTGCTGGACTTGGAAAGAAGTGTGGGCTTGGACTATGACACAGAATTGTCTCACTAGTGGCCACAGGCATGAGATAGGAGCCTAAAGTTGATCCATATAAGACAATTTTTCTCAGAACCAAGTAGAATCCTGAAGTGCTTGGCCAGAGGATGGTGACTGTGGACAATGAATATTCTCCTGCCTTTTCCATAGTGAGAAGCTTATGGGAATGAACTATGGTTTGTGCTCACTCACCTGGATCATCTGAACACACACCATATGTAGGATAGGAGAAACCTGGGCTTAGACTGCCTTTCAGTGCTAAAACAGTGGCAACACATCAACAGCAGACTCCTGGCAGACCTGAACCTGGGAGATACTCAGTGTTCAACGAGTTAAAGTGGACATGCTTAGAGAAAATAAGCAGCATGCTTAAAATTTCTGGAAAGACAGATGCAATCAATTTTGGATTGGATAGAGTGGATTAAATGCCTAATTCATTAATGCCCATATGATACTGCATACTAATAAGCATCAAGAGCTTTCAGGAAAACATTGTCTCATCTAAAAGTTCAAATAAGATACCAGGAACTAGCTAGATAGTAAGAAGTATGGCAGGACTCTCAAAAAGGAAATTCGATATTTTAAGGAAATTAAATGAGCTTTAGGAAAACACAGAGATGTGATTTGGTACTCTAAAAGAGACTCTTAATAAAGAGATGGAAGCTATTTACAAAGTTGAAGAGATATCTTTGATCTGAAAAATACACTCAGGTAAATTAAAAGCACAACAGAAGACATTAAAGCAGCACAGATCAAACAGAAGAAAGAATTCATGATCTTGAAGACAGTTGCTTGAAAATGCACATTCAGAAGAGTAAAAGGAAAGTGGAATGAAGAAGAATAAAGAAAACTTAGAGAAAGTTGAAACAATTTTAAGAGTCAAAATTCCATTTATAGAGCCATGCATATGCCAAAGATGTAGAAAACTTATTCAAAGAAATTATAACAGAACACTTCCCAAACCTAGAGAAGGATGCAACTATCCAGGTGCATTGCGGTCATAGGTAACTAGCCAGATTAAAATCAATTAAATCCATTTCAAGATATTTCATAATCAAGCTGGCCAAGGAAAAAAAGATAAAGATTCTCAAGGTAAAAAGAGAAAACACACACACACACACACACACACACACACACACACCCCACAAAAGGGAGTTGCAGTTGGCCTGACAAAAGACATCTCAGCAGAAATCTTCTAGGCCACAGAAGAAAGGCAAGAGATTTTTCACAGAGGTAAAGGGTAAACAAAACAAAACAAAACAAAACCAAAACAAAACAAATGAAACACTGCAAACCATGGATCCAGAATAGAGATCTTTTAGAAATAAAGAAGAGATAAAGACATTTCAAGACAAAGAAAAGCCAAGACAAATCATCTCCACCAGACCTGTCAACAAGAAATGCTAAAAGAAGGTTTCCAAACTGCAAGAGGTATTAGTGAGTAGCAATCAACATGAGAATTATTGAATTCCTGGTAAGAGTCATTCTGAGACACATTCAAAGTGCTCTAATATTGTGAGCATGGTGCATAAGCCATTTGTATCTTTGATGTGAAGGTTGAATAAAAAAACTGAAAATTTAACTTACTGAATATTAAGAGGTAATATAGAAAGATTTTAAAAAGTATATGAAAAATACAACATTGGAGGGAATGAATGAAGTGCAATTGGGGAGTTTCTTATCAGCCTATTTTGTTTCTGATAAGTCACATTAAGTAGCTATCATTTAAAAAAAAACTTGTTATAATAAAAATTCACTTGTATGTCTCCTGGCAGCATACAGCAAAAACAGATAATAAAAAAATAATAATCAATCTAAGTGAAATAACCCAATCCCTCAGAACCAAAGTCCAGATGTTCTCAAAACATACTACCACCATAAGTCACTTATTCACAAAAGGAACATAATAATGAAAGAAGAAAGGAGCTATAATAAAACTAGAAAATGAGTTAACAAATGGCTGTAGCAGAATCTTACCTATCAATAATTATGTTGGATGTAAATGAATTAAATTCACCGATTAAAAGATAGTTTGAGTGAGTGAATAATAAAAAAATGTTCCAAGTATGTATTACTTACAAGAAATTCAATTCACGTCTAAGGATTCATCACTGATACATAGGAATGCAATCGATTCATGGGTTTTAATTTTATATCCTGCTCCTTTGCTGAAATCATTTATGAGTTCTACAGGTTTTCTGGTGCAGATTTTTGGGTTTTCTAAATATAGAATCATGTTGTTGGCAAATGGTGAAAGATCTCTACAATGAAAATGATAGAACATTAAGAAATTGAAGAAGGCCTTAAAGATGGAAAGATCTCCCATGTTCATGGATAGGCAGAATTAACATTGTCAAATTGGCCATATTACTAAAAGCACTATACACATTAAATGCAATTCCTATTAAAATCTCAATTATGTTCTTCATTGGAATAGAATAAGCAGTCAAGAAATGTATTTGGAAAAACAAGAGATCCAGAATAACCAAAGCACTTCTCAGCAAGAAAAGTGAAGCAGGAGGCATCACAATATCAGAACTTAAGTCATATGACAGAGCTATAGTAACAAAAATGGCATGGTATAGGCACAAAAACAGACATGTAGACCAACAGAATAAAAGACATAGAGGCAAAACCACATAAATACAGTTTTCTTATACTAGACAAAGGCACCAAAATATACATTGGAGAAAAGATAGCCTCTTTAACAAATGGTACTGGGAAAACTGGAAATCCATATGTAGCAAAATCAAATTAAGCCCTTATCTCTTACTCTGCACAAAGCTCAATTCCAAGTGATTTGAGCATTTAGGCATTCAACCAGAGATCTTGTGCCTACTAGGAGAAAAAAGTAGGCACAAATATTTATCATATCAACTTGGGAACAGATTTCTTAACAAGACTCCTGAAGCACAAGAAATAAAATCAAGAGTCAATAAGTGGGATGGAATAAAACTAAACATTTCTTCACAGCAAAGAAAACAATCAATAATGTGAAGAGAGAGCCTACAGTATGGGGAAAATCTTTGCCACCTGCACCTTAGATAGAGCAATAATCTACAGGATATAAAAAGAACTCAAAAAACTTAACACCAAAAGAAAAACAAAAAACAAAATACAAAAACAAATAACCCAATCAACAAATGGGCAAAGGAACTGGACAGGCACATCACAGAAGAAGAAATATAATTGATCAACAAATATATGAAAACATGTTCAAAATCTCTAGCAGTTAGAGAAAATGCAAATTAAAACTACACTGAGATTCCATCCATTTCACTCCAGTCAGAATGGCAATTATCAAGAGTACAAGTAACAATAAATGCTGGTGAGGATGTGGGGAAAAATGTACACTCATACATTGCTGGTGGAACTGCAAATTGGGGCAACCACTATGGAAAGCAGTATGGGGATTCCTCAGATAACTTGGAATAAAACCACTATTTGACCCAGTTATCCTACTCCTCAGTTTATACACAAAGGACTTAAAATCAGCCTAATACAGTAACACAGCCACATCAATATTTATAGTAGCTCAATTCACAATAGCCAAATTATGGAACCAACCTTGATGCCCTTCAACAGATGAATGGATAAAGGAAATGTGGTATACAGACACAATGGAATATTACTCAGCAAAAAGAAGGATGAAATTATGGCATTTGCCAGCAAATGGATGGATCTGGAGACTATCATGCTAAGTGAAATAAGCCAATCCCCCCAAACCAAAGACCAGATGTTCTCTTTGATATGTGAATGCTAACTCACAATACCTGGGGGATGAGTAGGGAAGAATAGAAGTACTTTGAATTAGACAAAGGGGAATGGAGGGAGGGGTAAGAGAACGGGAATTGGAAAAAGAGTAGAGTGGATCAGACATTAGTTTTCTATGTGCATATATGATTGAGCAACTTATGTAATTCCATATCATGTACTGTGAAGCTTGGTGATCTGGATCAGAGTCTTTGATTGTCTCATGGCTGTGGTATGCCTGCAAACGCTGTGAAAAAAGTATGCAAAAAGTGTGGGTCAAAACTGCCCAATTGCTATGTGACACCCTGTCCATGAAGGCTCTGTGCAAAGCATGAAAGCTGTGTCAGTCTTGGCCTTCATCTCTGACACCAAGATAGCTACAATATTTCACCAGTGCTGTGACCTCCAAGTCTGCCCACTTACTAGAAACTTTGAACAATAGGTATCCTGGGTGCGACAGGAAGCTCCTAGCTTTGCAACAGTGGAATAACTATCAAATTGTTTCTAGTCCTGTAACTTTCTGGTGCACAAAGAACAATGCCTCTATAGTTTTTAACTTCTGATTGTGAGACTCTACATAATAAATGTGTGGAACCAGCTCAGAGATCAGTGTCCCACCTGATCCCATTTTCCTCTCTATATGTATGTGTGTGTCTTTCCTAATCCCTCATTGCCCCTCACAGGTATCTGAATTAATGGCTGTGTAGGTCACAGCAATGTACAACCAGAAGAGGAAGAAGTCATACTCCAGCCAGGCATGGTGGCCCATGCTTGTAATCCTAGTGGCTTGGGAGACTGAGGCAGGAGGATTGAGAGTTCAAAGCCAGCCTCAGCAACAATGAGGCACTAAGTAAGCGAGACCCTGTCTCTAAATAAAAATTTAAAAAATTGGACTGATGATGTGCTCAGTGGCCCAGTGTCCCTGAATTTAATCCCCAGTAGCAAAAAAAAAAAGTCATATGCCATAAATGTATAACATGTCAGAATAATACATTCTACAGTCATAATTTTAAAAAACTAGTATAAATAGAGAAGACATAAATAAATAAAATCAGAGATGAAAAGGAAAACCTTAAACAGACTCTTCCTTCAGAAACACAAAAACTTGAGATTACTGTGAAAAACTATACACAAGGAAACCAAATAGCTTTAAAAAATAAACAGATTCCTGGACACAGATACCAAATAAGAGTGAATAATGAAGTAACAGAAATTCTGAACATACCAGTAGCAAGGAATGTTACTGAATCAGTAGTAGAAAGTCTCATGTCAATTAAAATCTCAGGCCAAATGTCTTCACTGTGGATTTTTAGCAAAAATCACTATTACCAGTTCTCTTTAAATTATTCCAAATATGTAAGAGGAAGGAATTCTTCTGAATACATTCTATGAAGCTGACATTACTCTGATACCACAAATAGGCAGACACAATGAAAAAATTATAAAAAGAGGGTAATATTCTTAATGAACATATATCAAAATTCTTAAAATACTAGCACATTGATTCCTAACATATTTAGAAGATTATTTCCCATGGTCAAGTGGGATTTATCCAGAAATCAAGGAGGGTCAATATACACAAATCAATAAACATGATAACCTATTAACAGAACAAAGAGCAAAAACTATATGATCACCTCAATATATGCAGAAAAAGCATTTGATAAAATTTAATCTCCCTTCATTAATAAAATACTGAACAAACTAGGTATAGAGGAAACATATCTCAACACAATAAAGTCCATTTATATTAAGTTCACAGCTAGCATTGAACTGAAGGGGGGGAAAGCAGAAATCTGTCTCAGATCTGGAACATGGCAAAGTGCTCACTTTCATCACTTTGTTCAACAAGTGTTGGAAGTTCTAGCTAGAACAATCAGGCAAGAGAGATAATTAATCCTCTGTCAGAAAAATAGCTAGCAAGTATATTTTTCCATTCAGTAGGTCCTCTTTTCACATTCCTAATTATTTCCTTTGCTATGCTTTTTAATTTGATATCTTCCCATTTATTAACTCTTTGCATTATTACTGAACTTTAGGGCTCCTACTAAGAAAGTTGTTGACCCTGCATCTTCTTTTAGCAACCGCATATTTTCTGATTTAATTCCTAGGTCTTTGATCCACTTTGAGCTGATTTTTGTGCAGGGCAAGATATAGGGTCTAATTTCATTCTTCTACATACATATGATTAGTTTTCCCAGAAACATTTGTTTTAAGGCTGTCCTTTCTCCAATGTGTTTTTGGCACCTTTTTCAAGGATCAAATGACTACATATGTGTGGGTTTGTCTCTGTGTCTTCTATTCTGTACCCTTGGTCTATGTGTCTGTTTTTATTCCAGTACTGTGCAGTTTTTGTTATTATAGCTCTGAAGTGTAATTTGAAGTCAGGTATTATGATGCCTCCAGCATAGGGTTTTTTTTGGCTAAGAATTACTTAGGCTATTCTGAGTCTTTTATTCTTCCAAATGAATTTTAGGACTTTTTTTTTTTCTAGTTCTATGAAGAATGTCATTGGTATTGTGTTGGGGAATTGCATTGAATCTACATATTGCTTTTGGTAGTATGGCCATTTTAGCAAAATTAATTCTGCCTATCTACAAACATCTTCATTCCATCTTTCAAGGTCTCCTTTGATTCCTTTCTTCAGTGTTCTATATTTTTTATTGTAGAGGTCTTTTACCTTCTTGTTTAGATTTGTTCCCAGTTTTTTGTTTTTTTTTTTTAAGGCTACTGTAAATGGGATTGTTTTCCTGATTTCTTTCTCATCAAATTCATTGTTGGTATGCAAGAAAGCTATTGATTGTTGTATGTGAATTTTGTAACTTGTTATTTTGCCAGATGTGTTAGATCTAACAATCTTTTGATAGAGTTTTTTTGATCTTCTAGGTAAAGGATCATATCACCTGCAAGCAGTGATAATTCAACTTCATTCACATTTTTATGTATTTTATTCCCTTCTCTTGCCAAATTGCTCTGACTAACACTATATTAGATTGGAATGGTGAGAATAGACATTCATGTCCTATCCCATATTTTAAAGGAAATGCTTTCAGTTTTTCCCCATCAACTGTGAGACTGGCTTAGGATTTTTCGTGTATAGCTTTTATGATATTGAGGTACATTATTTCTAGCCCTGGTTTCTTCAGTGTTTTTATCATGAATGGGTGCTGAATTTTGTTGCAGACCTTCCCTGTATCTATTGAGATGACTAGGTTATTTTTGTCCTTAATTCTATTTATGTGATGAATTACATCTAATGATTTCTGTATATTAAACCATCCTTGCATCTGTAATAAAACTCACTTGGTTGGGATGTATGATCTTCTTAATATGTTGCTGAACATGATTTGCTAATATTTTATTAAATTTTTTTGCATCTAATTTCATGAGGGATATTGAGCTGTAGTTTTCTTTCCTTGACATGTCTTTATTTAGTTTTGGTATGAGTGTGATACTGGAATTAGAATGCAGAATGGATTAGAATAGAATGAATTTAGAAGTGTTCCATCCCTTTATATTTCATGGAATAATTTGAGGAATATTGGCATTAGTTCTTATGTAAAGGTTAGGTAGAATTCAGGTGAGACTCTGTCTTGTTCTGGGCTATTATTTGTTGGAAGACTTGTTATTACTGCTTTTATCTCATTGCTCGTTATTGATCTGTTTATGTTTTCTATGTCCTCTGTTCAGTTTTGGCAGATTGTGTGTGTCTAAAAATGACTATATGTCTTCTGGGTTTTCCAATTTTTTGGAATACAAGCTTTCAAAATAGTCCTTAATAATCTGCTGGATTTCTGTGATGATTTCTTCTTTTTCATCTCTAATTTCATTAATTTGGGTTTTCTGTCTTTTTCTTTTGGTTAGTCTGGCTAAGGGCTTATCTATCTTATTTATCTTTTCAAAGAAACAACTCTTTGTTTTATTGATCCCATTTATTTTTTTTTCTATTCTCAATTACACTGATTTTAGCTCTGATCTTAATTATTTCCTTTTTTCTACCAGTTTTGGATTGGTTTGTTGTTTTTAAGGGCCTTAGAGTGCATCCTAGGCTGTTTATTTAGGATCTTTCTGATTTTCTCATCCAGGCACTCACAGTTATAAACTTTCCTCCTAGAATTTCCTTCATAGTGTTCCAGAGGTTTTGGAGTATTGTATTCTCATTAGAATCTAATAATTTTTTAATACCTTCCTTGATTTTTTCTATCACCCATTCATAAATCAAAAATGTATTATTTAATTTCCATATATTCATATAGTTTCTGTAGGGTTTTGTTTTGTTAATTTCTAATTCATTTCATATGATCTGATAAGATACAAGGATTATACTTTTTTTTGGTGTTTGCCAAGAGTTGCTTTGTGGACTAAAATATGGTCTGTTTTGGAGGAAGTTCCATGTGTTACTAGAAGAAAGTGTTTTCAGCTGTTGTTGGGTAAAATATTCTCTAGATGTCTGTTAAGTTCTTTCGATTTATAGTATTTTCCAGGTCCAAAGAGTCTTCACCAAGTTTATGTCTGAATGACCTAACAGTGAGAGAAGTGTGTTGAATCACCCAGGATTATTGTACTGGTGTCTGTCTATCTGAGGCTTCAATTTGTGTTGTGTCTCTTTTATGTAATTAGTTGTGACCATGTTTGGGCCATAAATATTTATTATTATTATTATTATATATTTTTCTTAGATTGCTCTCTTTACCAGTATTAAGTGACCTTCTTTGTGTCTTCTGCTTAGTTTTTGTTTGAAGTCTGCCTCATTTGACAAAATACTTACACATTAAAAATAACCAACTTAATCCCCACAGACAGATACCTGCTTGTTCCCTAGGAAAATGGGACCAGAAGCTATAAATGTTCTCGTGGGGGTAAACTTCAGAGGCCTTAATTTTGTATAAATCTCTCTAGACTGCTACATATTCACCTCTGAAATCCCAACTTGAGTCAAAATTACCTATTTTAGAAAGAACACTTTACATAACATGCTTCATTGGACATCATTTATTCACCTGAATGACAACCATTGTGAGCACATTCAGGCCTTCTTCTGACCTGAGGATTTGCTATGAGCTTCCAACCATGGTCAGGGACACACTTGAAGATAAAAATCATAATAACATACTTTAAAATAATAAACCTCTACAGGAGATTTTTTAGACCTCCTTTAGTATTATTTACAGACACAATTCTGTGAATTACGGGAGAAATATAACTTTATCACGTTGGATACACAAATAAGGAGGAGATGAAGGACTGTTCCAAGGAAATAGAAAGAATTAATGTTAGATTCAGAAGTTGATCCATAATAATGTTCTTTTCTCCATTTTCTCATGTTTTAGAGAACTTGGGACATTTTGACTGCTACCTGAGACAGAGCTCCACTGATACCACTGATGTTATAATCCATGGTTGATTTTGTGATTTCAGTCTCTTTAATCTGGATTAACTGTTATTTTTCCTCTGGAAAACCGGTAAGCTCTGTATCCTATAGATATTTTGGTAAGATGTGTAATGCATGCAAAGGCAGTGGGAAAGCTATATGTACTGTGATTTATCTTAAAAGAGAAATAGATGTTTTAACGTGTTTTTTTTTTAAAAAGGTAAGAGCACAGCATAAATACAAAACTCCCAAGAAGAGAGAATTTAGAGTTTCTCATGATAAATCATCTTAATCATCTTATATCTCTAAGAATAAGAACAAAAATATCAGACACATGATGCTGTGATTGATTAGGTTATACTTTCTTCTCATATTATCTTGTCATACAGGTAACAAACAAACAAATGCCCAGAAGAGTAAAATGATCCTGTTTTAAACTGCAAAATGGTCCTAAATGAATTACCAACTTCTGAACTGTGCTGTAACGTCCCCCCACAATCTCATGATTACTGTTATTAGCACCTTTACACATGTGAACAGAGATATGGATAGACTTTTGGTTAGGTTGAAGGGGACAATAATTCTTGAAGCTTTCTCCTACTAACTGTGCAATTTTAGATATCACACAACTTCTCAAATTTTCAATTTCCTAACAACGAAATAAGAAAAATAATGCCACCTGCCTAATACGCGTGCACACACACACACACACACATACACACACACATACACACACTTACATGTAAAGTTCTTTCCACTGGTTGTAGAACAGAGTATATGTTAAAGATGGACGTAGGTGTTAAAGGTTGCAGCAAATGTGTTCAGGGGTGGACTTGTAAAGTGAAGTTGCCAGAGAGTTAGCAGTTTGATGGTAGGAAATAGTGGTTAGTACTGGGTGAATATCTTTCACATGCCACAGCTCCAATAAAGAAACTTAAAATACTATTACTACACAAGAACAGATTTAAGTAAAGCACTTTAAAATGTGGAACTTACCAACAAAACAGACCAGACAGCTCATAAAATTAGAATCTTTCAGTGCTTCTCTCTGTGCTTTGGCTATGCAATGACCAGTAATGAGAGAAAGAACAAGTTTAAGAAAAGTAAATTTTTTTCCAAAACTAAAATGTGGATTTTAAGGAAGAGATTTTAAAAAGAAATGGCTCACATGGAACTACAAGAGCAGCAATCACATACTTGGAGTAAGGACTGGCTGAGAAACAGCGCACAGAAAACCTCGTGGCCTTAGGGGAAAAAAGGCAAACTGGGGAGAGAAATGTCAAGACTTTGAACTTCTCCACAACTGAAGCCCTGCATATCAGCATACATCGTGATCCAAACACAAAGAACAATAGTATGTCATATAATAAGTATTCATTTTTATGAATTATCTCATTCAATTCTTATGGTGATACCTGAAAGCAGGTCTCATAACTGGCTTCATTTTGCTGATGGAAATAGAATTTTCATGGGTTAAGTTAGGACCAAAGTTGGTAAGACTGATATGTGTCTCTTCCGATACCCTAAGCTCAACATCTGTTCAATCTGGAGATGAGCCTCTCAGAAGGGCTGTGCAGTTGGAACATGATTCTGCTATTCCATTTAACTTACCACATCTATGCATAGGGATGTGCTGTGATGATTCAGGAATTAAACTCATCTTTGATCTACACTTTTAACCACATGATTGTCAATATGAGTTGATGTGCTATTGATAATAACCATGAGATTGTGGGAAAAATTAAAATGCAGTTCAAAGCTTGTTAATTCATTTAGAATCTTTTTGGTTGAACCGGTCATTTCACTCGTGGTTGGTTGTTGTTTTGATTGTTTCTCCTCTAAGGAGAGTCAAAAATAGTGACCAAGATGAAATTATCACCTACTGAATCACTCAGTTCACTGTGAAACATGAGACACTGAGTTTGGAACAAAGAAGCCAAGGAGTGATTATAAAATGTATTAAATACAACTTGATTCAAATTCAGTTTAGATCATTAGACTTAGGAACCACTAAACATGAGTTAAATGTTGACGTGGGCCAGGGAAGATATTGACCTACAATACCTGTCTAAATGTGAATAAATTTGTAAACCTCTTGTTCTCAATTTGCATGAGCCTAGCAAATTCCTCATATTGTTGAGAAGAGACAGAGAATGCACATCTAAAGTGTCCATTTCAGTTCTTGGCAGGTGAGGAACATGCAGGTTTCAGTATTTCCTTGTCTCAGGGGACATATGAGTTATTTGACCAAGTTAGTAAAGTGACTATGTTTCAGAAACAATTTATACAATTTTAAATTGGAAAGATGATTAATAAAAATTCATCAGAGTCATAACATTTAATTCCATGTGTAATTAATGATTCAAATTTGTTTTTCAATCCTATGCTTTTTCTGAAGAAGCTCAAAGTGGAAGTTGTGGGACAAAGAAATAATACATCTTCAATTTTTACTTTCCAACTTCATTTGATTTTATTATAATTCTGTTCACTTTTTTTCATGGCTATCGAACACTAGAGATTCTCAGGAACTATTGATGGAGAACAGCACAGAAGTGACACACTTCATCCTGCTGGGACTGACCAGTGACCCAGGTCTGCAGCTTCCCCTCTTTGTGACCTTCCTCCTCATCTACACCATCACTCTGGTTGGGAACCTGGGGATGATCCTGTTGATCCTCTTGGACTCCCGTCTCCACACTCCCATGTACTTTTTCCTGGGTAACCTGTCTCTGGTGGACATTTGCTACTCTTCAGCTGTGACTCCCACGGTCATGGCTGGGCTCCTTGTAGGAAATGAGGTCATCTCTTATAATGCTTGTGCTGCTCAGATGTTCTTTTTTACAGGTTTTGTTACTGTAGAAAATTACCTCCTGGCTTCAATGGCCTGTGATCGCTATGCAGCAGTGTGCAAGCCCCTGCACTACACCACCACCGTGACAACTCGTGTGTGTGCGTGTGTGGTCACAGGCTGCTATGTCTGTGGATTTTTGAGTGCCTCAGTTTACATTGGGGACACATTCAGTCTTTCATTCTGTATGTCCAATATGATCCACCACTTCTTCTGTGATATTCCAGCAGTCATGGCTCTCTCTTGTTCTGATAAACAAGTGAATGAGCTGATTTTTGTATTGTTAGCCAGTTTCTTTGTTGTTCTTGTTGTTATCTTAATTTCCTATGTATTGATTTTTATCAGCATCCTAAGGTTGCGCTCAGGTGCAGGACATCGGAAGGCTCTATCCACCTGTGCCTCCCACTTCACTGCAGTCTCCATTCTGTACAGCACTGTTATCTTCATGTATTTACAGCCCAGCTCCAGTCACTCTATGGACAGTGACAAAATCGTTTCTGTGTTTTATACAATGATCATCCCCATGTTGAACCCTGTAGTCTACAGTTTGAGGAATAAGGAAGTCAAGATTGCATTCTCAAAGATGGTTTTAGAGGCAAAATAATCTTTTGGATTTTGATTTATATTGTTAGGATGCACATTTTCTGGATTTACTCCTCTCAGAACTTCTCCATGTAGAGAGTCATATTTTAAAAGCCACGCTAAATTCAAGTTTCTGAAGTGATAATTTAACTTTTGCAGACTGTCTAGAAAGAAGGAAACACTATGTTCAGAATCATAATACCTGAATGAGTATGTTTATGATAAGTTGGGATCTGCTTGTCATACCCCTTATTGAAATTTTTGATACATCCAATCATTTTTGAAGCAATCTTTAAAAATCATACATCAAAGCAAATATATGTATAATTAATGCATAAAAACATCCACAAACAAGCAAATTGCATGAAGTTATCCAATGAAGTTACACCTTCACACGGCTGCGACAAATTTTCCAGAATTAAATGTAAAGTGTCTATTAGTTGTGGTTAATTTTTTTCTGTTAATTTTTCTGGACTGAGAGATATTCAGATAGCCAGTAACAATTTTTTTGGTGTGTCTGTGAGGACCTTATCGAAAAGACTACTGTTTGAAGTGATAACTCAAGAAAGAAGGTCTGCCCTTGTCATTGTGGCTGACCATCTTCTAGTCCATCGAGGGCTCGTCTTCAGAACAAAAATAGGAAAAGAGCAGAAGGTCTTCTCTCTCTCCCTAAAGCACGGTTCACTCATGCTTTCTCACCCGTGGTTCTCAGAGCTACTGTCTCAAGACCTCACTCTACAAGACTCACATAGACTTATCACTGTCTCCTCCTTCTCAGCCCTTTGCATTCACACTGTGTCATACACTCAGCCTTCCTGGTTCCTGGCTTGCAGGTAGCAGAGCTGGCATTTTTCACTTCCACAATCACATGATCCCATAGCCACAGGAAATCTCCTCTTGCCACTGTTTACATATCCTACTGATTTTTTCACTGGAAAGCACTGACCTATGGACTAGAGCTTAATAATTATCATTTAATTTTCAATTTGTGTATTTCAATATAAATTTATATAGAATATTTTCATCTTTTCATACTACTGTAAGAGTCTGAATTTGAGAAAAACGTTTTTAATTATTTATTTTATTGTTTTTGTTAGTGAGTTATAGTTAGACATAACAGTTACATTCTTACTGACATAATCATACATGCATGAAATATAGTTTACTCTATTTCAGTTCCCCGTATTTCCTTTTTCCTTCCTCTCTTCTATTTCTCTTCCTTTATTTTACTGGTCTTCCTTCTATTTAGTTATTGTATTTTTCACAGATGTTTTATAGCTATACATAAAAGCAAAATTCACTGTGGTATGTGTATATATGAGCATAGTATAATTTGGTCAATTACATTCCACAGTTACCCCCTCTTCCAATCTATCCTGTCTTTCTGTCAATCCCTTTTCTCTACTTTACTTATCTTTCATCCCCCTTCTATTCTTGTGGGATACCCTCTCATTGATTTTTAAATTTTTTTTTCTCTAGGTTCCGCATATGAAAGAAAAGTCTTGATTTTCTGCATTTGGCTTATTTCACTTAGCATGATGTTCTCTAGTTCCATCCATTTTCCAGCACATCATAATTTTTATTCTTCTTTATGACTAGGTAAAAGTCCATTGTATATATACCACATTTTCTTTATCCATCATCTCTTGACAGGAACCTGGGATGATTTCATAATTTGGCTATTGTGAATTGCGGTTCTATAAACACTGATGTGCCAGTATCACTATAGTATGCTGATTTTAGTCCTTTGGGATAAATACTACGAGATCATATTGTGGTTTCATTTCTAGTCTTTAGAAGATATGTTATTAAATGAAAGTATATGTTTTTTCTTTGAACATTTTAACAAGGGATATTTGAAACTAACATCTTATATGAATTAATGTGCATCATGATCAAGTGGGATTCATTCCATGGATGCAAGTTTGGTTCAACATATGGAAATCAATTAACATAATTCATCACATCAACAGACTTAAAGATAAGAATCATATGATTATATCAATTGATGCAGAGAAAGCATTTGACAAAATACAGGCATCTTCCAAACACCAGAAAAACTAGGGATAGTAGGAACATACTTCATCATTGTAAAAGCAATATATGCTAAACCCAAGGCCAACATCATCCTAAATGGAGAAAAATTGGAAGCATTCCCTCTACAAATGGGAACAGACAGGGATGCCCTCCTTCACCATTTCTATTCAACATAGTTCTTTTTTTTTTTTTAATATTTTTTAGTTGTAGATGGACACAATGTCTTTATTTTTTTTTTATTGCTTTGTATGTGGTGCTGAGGATTGAACCCAGGGCCTCACGCATGCGAGGCAAGCACTCTACCGCTGAGCTACAATCCCAGCCCTCAACATAGTTCTTGAAAATCTAGCCAGAGCAATTAGAAAAATAAAAAATTAAAGTGATACACATAGGAAAAGAAGAACTCAAACTGTCATTTGCTGACAACATGATACTGTACTTAGATTATCCAAAAACTTCCACCAGAAAACTTCTAGAATTAATAAATGAATTCAGCAAAGTAGCAGGATATACAATCAATATCCATAAATCAATTGCATTTCTATACATCAGTAATAAACCCTCTAAATTAGGAAAAGTACCCTATTCACAATAGCCTCAAAAAAAAAAAAAAAAA